>VYZP01036103.1:2042-42664 GCA_013400635.1 Hypocryptadius cinnamomeus
GAGAATGTGTGCTTCCATCCTCTTCTTGCAGTCCCTTAATGATGCGGTGCCCCTGTTCAGAGGTATAATGGCTGGTGATGCTGAACACATTGCTGTCTCACTTTTCACTGGGGCACTCCACCAAAAACCTTGGGAGGATTTGTGGGGCTCCTGCAGAGGGAAGGAAGCCTTTTGTAACGCAAACTCAGTGAAGAGACTGTGCAGCCCTGTTGGTAGGTGATTGGTGCTGTTTTTTTAACCTTGTTCTGTTTTTAAGCTTATTTAAATTATGCCAATGCAAGGGCCTTGGTGGGCCAATTAGTCAAACATTGCTGTTGATTTTAATCATGGAAATTACACAAGGCTGAAGCTTTTCTCCTTTGGTTTTTCTCATCTGCACTCCACTGTGGAATGTGATTGCACTGCTTATGTTTACGATATCAGTGCCAGAGACAGATATAAACCAGTCCATCTGGGTTCTGCTAGCGAGGTAGCAACAGCAGCAAAAACTTTGCCCAGAGCTTGCATGACCCTCACTGTAACACTTTAGAGACAGGAATTAGTTCCACTTTTATTTACCAGCCAGCTGGGGTGAGAAAGGAGGCATGGTCAGGACCAGGGAAGAAGGCAGTTGGCAAGGATGCCCCTTTTACTCAGAATATAGGGGAAAATGATAAAAAAGGACTAAGAAGGAGAGCAGATCTAGAACAACATGGCCTTTGCCCACAAAGGTAGCAATGGAGAAACTGAGATGGCTCATTGAGGTTTTCAGGGGGAAGGGAGCTAGGCATGATTTTGACAACATGCTCAACAGAACCAATGGGGACAGCTCCATTGCACTCGTGCCTTTGGGCTGCACTCTGCACACCAGCACACAGTTAGTTCTGAGGATATATAGCCTCATGTCAGCAGACCTTTCCCAACTGGAGCAACAATGTGGCTACTTAGGATATACAATAAATTCCATTCCTTCAGGACTGCAGTTCTAGCAACTCATCCCCAGAGATTCACTTCACTGAATTACTTCATGCAATTGTTTGTGTAGGCACCAATAAAGTCTTTGCACATGCCTTTGAAAGTAATTTACAGTGAGCACTGTAGAGTTTGCTAAATATTCCTGGTGCTAAATCCTTTACAAGGAATCATTTGAACATGATGATATCCTTATCCACTTTCAAAGGCAGAATTGGAGAGGTTTTAATGATAGCCACTGTCTATGCATTTTATGCATTTTGGCTGAGTTTTTCAAAGCATGTAGGTAATGAGGACATCCAATTCCCATTAATTTTAGAGGCACCTTAAAAGGCTTTATAAATCTCAGCCTTTATGCTCTAGCCAAGAAGGGAAGATTGATTTCCATAGTGAGAAAAATTTTAGCAAAGTACAGATAGCTACTATAATAATGTCCATGATAACTCACAGAAAAATTAACCTCATTATCTGTACCATGTATGAATTTCTCTTCTTAGTGGCTTACCTTGCATATCAAGGTAGTTGAAGGCTATGATTGCTGATGTGGTTGATGTTACATTAAGGCTGAAATTGCTAAGTACTTATCATTTTTTCTGCTATCCTCTTGGACTCATGAAGTTGCTTAGATTGCTTTACACAGCAATGTCACTTAGATTGGACTAAAATTTGTCTAGGAAACCGTTTCCTACTCCTAGAGCTTCTAGACATGTCCTGTTTGGAGCTCAGGTTTTTTGGCAAGATTTTTTTCAGTTCAGATCGGTTCAGCTTTGATCACTTTTGACCACTCTTTTTATGGTATTTTCTTCTTCCCCTAGGTTTTTCTTTGCTCTCCTTTTGATTGAGTGGAATTTGTGCTTTCTTCTGTAAATCTGTGATCCTTAAGCAGACTGGAGACTTTATACAAATTTCTGTGAACTACAAGCTTATGTATAAGCTAATATATTTCAGCCCTTGGATTGCTCAGTGGCTGCTTTCCAACAAATTTTACTTTAGGTTCATAATTTTGAATTTGAGCTGCTTTGGTTGCATATAAAGGGTAAAATGATATCCTTGCTAAACACAGTGATGTGGGAGAGAGAGTGCTCTTAGTTCACATGCATGTGTTTGTGGATAATGTGGGAATTTTTTCTTAATTCAGAAATTGCATGCATGTAAATTGCAATTGATACACATATCTATAGCTGTAGAAACACATAGATATGGATATCTGTCAGTGCAGCTCTCACCACTGCTGTCTCTCAGCACCTGCAGCTTCACATTCCAAAACTCCCAGTGCTTCTCATCTGACATCCCCAGCCAGTCTCATGTGGGCAAACTGAGGCCCGGGCCACCAGATGGAGTGAGTGACACTTTTTGAATGCACCGTGTAACTTAGCAGGTGAGGGGTGCAAAGACTCATCTCTCAGTGTCCAGTGGTTTTATCCAAGTGGTGCCACCTGGTAGTTCCTCCTGCCTGCTGGTTCTGGTTACAGAGCACGGCCGTGTTCTGCCTGTTGAGGTGGTGGGCTGAACACCTGATGTTGAGCAGCCCCTTCTGTGTCCCAATTTCTGTATGGTGGCAGCCTCCCCCTCCCTCCTGCACCTGCCTCTTCACTGACCACCCATCATATGAATGGATCTCAATATAGAAAAAGCTACCATGGTACATATAATGTATTTAATACCTACACTGTCAGCTGGGTGGGGTTCAGCTAGCCCAGCTTCAGCACCACAGCAGGTTCGAGCTGTGTCTGAGCTCCTGTTATTCCAGATGCAGGCACAACAGCTGTCCAGACTCCACTGACCAGAGCATGACAGGGGACAATACCAGATCACAAGGCAAACTACAACATATAACCATGGCACATGGAATTAGATACTTGTGTCATAGATACCTCATGGTGGAGAAAAACTAAATGCCCCTAGAGACTGTGCTGGGCTCATTGCTGTGCAAACATATCGAATGACCTTTCTTACAGTTTGGGAGACAAGCTGTATAAATTCAGCAGCTCTGTATGGAGAGGTTTTACTGGGAAATGTGGTGCTGTACTGTGTACTCTCCAAAGCAGAGCTATGCATCTAGTTCCTTCTGTGGAAGTTTGCATGGGAATGAAAATGTGAATTATTTGGCTCAGGTCAGTCCCCATTATGTGGCTTGCTGAAAAATGTATTGGTTTCTTACAGGCAAAGCTATTCCCATGAATGCACAACACTAAATTCATCCTTGGTATATGCCCAGTGAGTTACACTTGGAGTGAGTTTCATCCAGAATTTTTATAGGTATCAGAATTATATAAAGCCATAATTATTAAATGCTTCCTTTTTTTAGAGCTGCAATATGTAATTGTCATGTAGGTTGTGGTAGTTTATGCCTTTAGTTACATTGCCAAGGTACTTAATGTTTAATAAAATCCTTTCATAACCCTTTGTCATTAATACATAACTTGAAAGAGCTGGGACAACAGTCATGGAATCTAAATGAAGCAGCAAGCTTGTCAATTTTTAGTCTTCCTCATTATCTATCTTTCAAAGTAGGCTAGTCCTAAAACAAACAGACTTCCTGGAAAGTATTATTAAGACATACAAGACCAGTGCTATAGGAAGGAGCCCTGTGAAACAATTGTATATAGGGTAATTTTGTTGATAATGTTTACTTCTTCAGAAAAAAACCTGAAAAGAATATCTTGTTAGAACAAAACATTCTTTTTTTTTTTTTTTAAATGAAGTTAGTCTGTATGTCTAATAAAGTTCCTTTACTAAGCAATTATGGCATTTTGTTCATTATGCATTACACCTTGTCACATGTGATGAAGGAAACAGCAAACCCTTTCTCTGCCCTTGAAAACCAAAAATGTAAATAGTGGCATTAGTCCCGAGGGAAGAGCTGTGTTAACTGTGGAACACTGCGTTAGAAATCCTGGATATTGTATGTCCCCATTGTTTAGTTAGTATGGGGTGGTTACTGTGGGATTTAAACCATATGTCGCTTGAATTCCAAAATTGGCCTTTTCAGTCAGCTGTGCTTTATCATTCAGTATTGATCACAGATAATATGCTTTGCAAATTAGGGGTGGTTACAGTGCCTTTGTCCATAATAGATGTTGTCATTCATGTAGAATAGCCTGAAAGTGAAGAACATTTTAAACAGGGTTAAAGCTTCTATAGTCATCATTAATGAATTTTCTAATGCTGTCTGGATTCCATAATCGTGTGAAGATCAATAGCTATTACAGTATAATGTAAATAAACAGAGAATCCATTAGGAATAGAGGGGTTGTGCTGAAGCATTTTACTCCTCGCCTACAATAAGTAATACATTACTTATTATCAGGGCAAAACTGAACAATTGAGTGCATAAAACACAGCCTGAACCAGACAGTGATTAATGAAAGTGAGGCTATGGCTGAACGAAGACAGTCTTAGTACCTTTTTTAAGTGAAATGAATTTCAACAAATTTAGCTGCAGTAACAAGATCCCTTTTAGGTATTGCTGCAGTACTGGAATACTTATGAGCTGGATGTTTGAAAACAGTGAAATAACAAGACAGTTTTGTTGTCTCACACCAACACTTACATTGTGGCAGTGCATAGATGCTCCGCTGGGGTGGGACCTGCATTACCACAGACACAGGAGAAATGCAGAGGAAATTGAAGCGCTTGTCCCTGAAGGGCATGGTCTGACATATAAAGCATAAGAAAAAGAAACAAACGAGGAGGTGAAGGGATGACAGGAAGAGTGGCTGGTGTTGAGCTGCTCTCAGCATATTTTAGCATAGTCTGGATAGCTGAGAATCTCTCATCCAGCTGGTGATAGCAGCCTCCCCTTAAGTCCGTCGCTGAGTTGTGGCATTGTGAGCATTCGCTGTTGTAGAACGACTGAAAGTTGAACTCAGATGACAGAGCAGCCAAATCCACCACAAAGGAGCCTGATAAATTGCATTTATTTTGTACAGTCTGTGATACTGGGTCACATGTTGGGTTTCTTTAGAGCTTCATTAGCTTGATTGCAATGACAAACACAGAGGTATCTCTTGTCCTTAATAGCAACAAACGCTGTATTTCTTCTCATTGTTGTGTGCAATTTACTGAAGCTCTCCTTAGCAGATACTAGGAGAAGCTCAGACCTGGGCACTTCTCTGGGCTCTGGGGGGCTGAGCCTGTGCAGGCCTACTGGTGCTCCTACACAGCACTTGGGCAAGGCTGATGGTGCACTTGCATGGACAGAGGACAACTGCCCAAGACTGAAATGTGTGCCACGCTCTGCCTGCCAGCCTTCAGTGGGAAATGTCTGTGATATCTGCCATGCTGCAGAAAACTGCTCCAGTCTATCTCCCTGTCTGCTCACCTACATTACAAAAGGAATAAGAGATGTGTGAGCCCAGGATGAGCACAGCCCCAGTTTGTGGTTGTTTGTTCCATACTGCTTTGTGGTTGGTTGACTTTTTAAAGGGAACTGTGGTGTGACACCAGAGGATCCACCGCCTTGACTGTGACAGGATTTCTCAAGGATTCCCAAGGGGTTTTTTTCTGTTGTAGTGCAAACCTTACTGTGATTTTGTGATTAAGACATTCATAAACCCACATGTCCCACATATCTAGAGTCTAATAAGAACTGACCTCACTCAGCAGAGCTTCCTATGTGGTGACATTAATGTCTCTACTAGAGCCCCTATTTTCAGGAAATTTAAGGAACTTCGAGTTGGCTGTTCCTCTGTGATGTTTGAAACAGCTTGAAGACAGGCCATATGGAACTAACAAATAGAGGGACTGCATCTCCATAAAAACCTCAGGAAACAGAAAAGGGACAAAGGACTTCTCTCTCAAAGACTTTTCCACTCCATAACACACCACAACTGAAATACAACACAGCATGTCACTCGCATGAATATAAAGTTACTGCTTTCCACTTACCAGCACTGACACCCTCTGAGGAGCCCACTCAGTTATGAACATATACTGGGGAGCCTTCTCTGTCCTGTCTGTGATGCAAAGATCCCCCGTCATGTCACTGTTTCCATTTCTGCAGCAAGGCACAGAAGAGCATTTGGCTTAATCTTTCCTGAGCTGACAGTTTGCTATTTGTGGCATTTTCTCAGATTACATACTCTGTGTATCTGACAGTAGCTTGTGATTTTCAGCAAGTGGAATGCAAGGGAATGACATGCATCCTTGGAAGTCTGGTAACACATCCACAGTGGGCTATTCTCAGAACCCTGAAACATTGAGCCTGTGTGAACAAAGGGCCTGGAGAGGTGGCCTCCAGCCAGGCACAGTTGTCCCTGTGTTTGCTATCCAGCTTCCAAAGTATTGCTTGATTTTTGTCCGAGTGCAGATTTGCAGGACTGAATCCAAAGGGTTGATCTTATTTCAAACCTGGATTTTCTTTTTTCCCGTGCCTAAGAAATAAGCCTGCTGTAATTACCCTGGTCTGAAACTCGGCTGAGAGGAAAAAAGGGCAAAAGCATTGTGTAATTTTCTGCTATTTCTGATTCCTGAGATCTTTATGGAACCTTCAAATTTTGTGCAACTATTGTGTCTCTCGGAACATTTTTCTGTCATTCTAAATTGTCTTGCATTTGTTGTAAGCCCTTGAGGCTAATTGCTGCAGAGCTGTACACTTATTCCTCAGCACTTCATGTCTGCAGCCTGCGGACTGGTCACGTGTGGCTGCAGATCCACCATGGCTGACTCTGAGCATAACTAGTTCAGCTTATGTGGCTTATTCTTCCAGACACAGCAGTGGCAGAACAAGGCTATATCCTTTTCTTGCCCAGCAGGGATAGGGAACCATTTTAGTCCCTTTTGCACCACCGAGGCTATGCCTGTACACTGCAGGCAGCCCAGGCCTGTGGGCACTGTGTGCCCATGCCCTGGGAATGGTGGGAGCCTGTGTGTGGCTCTGCATGGAGCAGCCCCACACAAAAATGGTCATTCCAGCTCTGCTATTAAATTAGACAGAACCCAAGGATGGGCTCCGAGGAGAAGTGTCAACCTGGTTTGTGTCCATGAATCTCTTCTCACCAAAACAAAGCAGCCTAGTGCAAACTGCATATTTAGGAAAATCCAAGGTCTCTGCTAGTCTCTTAAGGATGCCTAGGCATTGTGTAAGAGAGAATAAATTGTTGTGGGGCAAAGCTTTACCAGGGAACGTGCTAAGAATTACCCAGTATAGACAGCTGTGGAGCAGGGCACAAGCCCTCACCCTGCCCCTGGTTTATTCTCCTGTACAGTCTGCTGGAACCACGGTGGCTCCTGAAAAGACTCCAGATCTGCTTGTACCCTGCAGATGTGAGCTCACACTTGGCAGTGCTTTGCAATGAGGTGAGCTTGCTCTGCCTGCATTTTGAGCGGACTCGGTCTCATTCTGCCTCCACTCAGAGCTGAAAGCAAGCCTTGTGAGCATGCTAGTGTGCTGCTTTGACTGCATAAACTCTGCACAGTTCCAGGGTTTATTACTTTTGGCTCAGGGCTGGGCAAAGGTGTTACCAAAACTTCATTTTGTCCATAAGTAAACTCGGTGCTAATAACATCTGATACCTGGCGTCAAAGTGCCACAGAAGATACACCCTGTGTCACCCAGTGCACCAGGTTGCTGGGACAGTGACACTCACCCGAGTTAACAAATTGTCCAGAAATTCTGCATCTTGGGGAAGGGTGTAGGGAGATACTCCAGGAACAATGAGGCTCTGGGTCTGTGCCAGGTCCTGGTTTTCCCAGGGAATCACACACGGTTTCTCCATGCTTTCTTCCCCAGCATGTATATTTTCCAAACTTTCTCCATGGCTTTTGATATTTTAAGTTCCCATTTTTCTGAAAATAGAGAAAGAATATTTTTGTCTGATAATATGTAACAAATAGCCAAATTGTTCATGTTCAGGATTTGAAATTCCTCAGTGTCCTGGTCCTGATTTGAAAAGAACTGTTTCAATTAAAAGAGAAGTTTCTGAGTAAGTGCTGCTGGACACACTTATTTTTGGTGGCTTTTATATGGAATGTGCTTCAGGCTTATGTCAGGTGACAGTGGGACTCCAAAATCCTGTCTGTTACTGTATTTGGCTTTAGATTTCTTTGCACTGACTTTACATTTAATTTCCTAGGTTTTCTTTTTTGGTTTGTTTAGGGTTTTTTTTATGTTGTATAACAGTGGTTTTAGTTGTGATCTTAAAAAACTAAGGAAGGGTAAGATCTGAAAAGGGTAAGCTGAAAAGGGTAAGCCACAGGTATCAAATGGTGTCTATACAATGAGTTTGGGTTTGCCTGGAATGGCAGCACATGGAACCAGGACTACATGAATATCTACTGAAGTGTAAATGAGCAGATTGTTCACATGCCACTCTGGACTCAGACTTGCTTGGGAATGCAAATCTCTTTTGTTTAAAAAAGAATATCCTGCTTTTAGGAAAATATTTAATTGAAACAGCTGATCTATAACAAAGAAAGACAAAATTTTTCAAAAGTGGTTTTGGAAAAAAAAAAGGGAAAGAAAAGGATACCCCTTAATTTCTGGGATGTGAAGATTTCAGACGTGTGAGATTGAATGAGGGAAGTTGTAGCTGCTGTGCTGCTGGGTGTAATTAGTTTCCAGATTATATCACTTTTGATAATTAGATCTACATGAAACCTCCAGTCAAAGACTTCACAAGCATTTCTTGTATGTCAGCCTGGATATGTGCTAGTTGGAATGATAGATCTACTGGATAGATCTAGGCTAGTAGATGCTTTGGGAAACACCTTCATCTTTCTTTTAAGCTGGCAGATGGTTTGAGTCCAGGCTGGACTGCCTGCTGTTGTTTTCAATGAAGGAGTGTTACCTTTTTGGATTCATGAAAGACTCTCAATCAAAGCTAAAATGGCAGGCCAGTGCAGTGAATCAATAAAATCTCTACTTTCAGCTGGAGTGTCGGATAGTAATTCTTCTCGTGTCACTGCCTGGTTAAACAGTCATACTCCCGCTAAAAGCCCTATAAGACATAATAGATTCATGTGGCGTTAGTCTATTGTACTGCATTTACCCAGAAAAAGGGAGAGAGGTTACTGTTTCACTAAAACAAACCAGACACTGACGCATTGTGTATCAAAATGTATTCACCCATTTCGCTCTGCCTCATTAGAGCAGGGGGAGCTTGTTTTCTATACCGCTTGTGGAGCAGTGTGAAGACATCTGACATATTCATAGCAAATCCTAGTTTAATAATGACTTAGACATCAAATCCCAAATGATTTTATATACTGGCTGTCTGATTTGCCATTACAGCACATATTGTGTGCTTTCTGTTTATTAAACGACAATAAAGATGTACAAACTGGATGTATTCGAACATTTTCCAAGAGGCTTTAGAATAAATCATTTAGCCCTGTGGAGCAATTACCCAACTATATAATTTCTAATTGCAGGAAATTAGCTTGCTGCATCTGATTTGATATATTAAATTTCCTAGTGTATCATGTTTTAGTAGAAAATGTTTATGGGACACAGAGTTTTCATTCAAAATGGATCTGAAAGTCCTTAAATGTTAAATATCAAGGTTCAGAGCATGCAAGAAGGAATGGCTGCTTTATGCCCTGCAGCTGGAAGCTGGTGGCCCTGAACCAGCTTTATTCAGATGCAGGCAAGTTTCAGAGCCCTTGGAGATTCCCCAGTTGCATATATCAGCCACAGATACCCTTCCCCTATTCACTCCTAGAGACTGACCTTGTATCAGAGAACTGAATTAACAAAACATATGCAAGGATCTGAGTTGAAACTCTGCTTGGAGGCCCCTCATGTACATCACACTCTCCTGAGACAGCCAGAAGCTAGATCCAAAGTTAGACCCAAAGGCAAAACAGTCAGTGCCTTAGAGGAGGAAAGTTCATGTTCCAAACTCTATCTGACTTCCTTGTGAAAGAAAGCTGTTCAAGCAGTGGAAGTTTTGCTTCCTATGACCCACATGGTGCTCACACATCTGCCATATCTACTCACCTACCTACCTATCCAGCTACTTACTTATCTTCATGCATATTACTAATGGGAATCACTGATTATTTTGAAGAAAACCATTAAGGGAGTACTTTCATTCCTTATTTTGGAGAGAGTCAGATTACCCTTGCTAGTATACATAGCAGTGCAGTTTGCTAACATTGTAATTCAGAGGTGATGTGCAGGATTTTTATACTTAATGAGACTCACATACCACATTATCTCACCATCTGTGTGGATCTGGGAATTGTAGAAAGTTCCCATTAGTCATATTAACATCCATCATTCTTTCAGCTCACTGTGACGATACAACCATGGAAATGTTTCTTTCACATTCTTCCTTTGAAAAATCCATTGAACTTTTGTATCTTGGACAACTTAAATATCTCTCTCTGCAGCTAGATCAGGTACGACCCTGGCTAAACAAGGGCAGACTACAAAATATCAAGGGTCCCCTCCTCCACCTCTCTGAAGCAAACCTCAGCAGATGTAGACAAGATTTTAATAGCTACAAAAAGAGAAATGCATGACAACCTCATTAAGGGAATATAATAGGCTGTCAGAATATCTCCAAGAGGACAATATATCAATGTCTAGTTTGTTGCAGCTTTGCTAACTATGGTAGTTTGCCCCTTCATAATCTTTCATTCATCCTCTATTGGTCTGATTTCCAATAATACTTCACCACCGCATGCATCCACTCTCCTTTTCAGCTACCTCACAATTGCTGACATAACTCTTTAAGTACAGAAGAATTGGGACTGGTAAGTGACAGTAATAAAAAAGCAGTTAGTGGTCCACCCTACTGATAGCCCTGATACGGTACATTAGAAGGGTTTTCATTTTCTTTCCCTTTCTACCATCCTGAGGACCATTTTGTCCCATCCCAACATCTGCAGGAGGTCAAGGTCCAAAGGGCCCAAGGATTTTACACCATCTGCCACAAAACAAAAAAAAAAAAAAAAAAGAAGGGAAAGGAAGGCCCTAAACATTGCTCTAAAGAGCTACTGAAGTTATTTATCACTGTAATGGCAAACCAATCATTATTAATTGTACACGCCCATTGTCTTTCATGTACACCGCAAGGCCATGAGACATTATTGAAATAGATTTAAGTCACTGCAGTTGGAGTTCTTCACCCCTCCCCTTTCACCTTCCCCGACCCTTTGGGAAGATGAAATGGAGTCCAGTGATTTTGTTTCTATTCTTTCACAGTGAAGCTGACTCTGTTGTTCTGTTGGGGATCCAGCCTTCCTCTGAACTAGGAATGCTCTATAAGGGTTGTGAGACATCTCACCCTAGTCTGTGCCAACTGCTAAAACTGCTTCTGAAGCTGGGCTGGAAACACACACCAGCGACCCCATAACATTGCATCTTCCTGTATATTTAAAGATTTTTTTCCCCACCTGCCTAGGAAACATCATTCCCAGTCAAAAGGCAAGAAGACAACAATGGACTTGGAGGATTTTCTCTTCATGTGTCAGTAAACAGCACTTTTGGTGAACCTGGCTTTGTATTTGTGAGGCAGCTGTGGTTACAATAATGTGTCTTGAATGAAATGTGCCAATTGGAGGAAATTGTCAACTCATAATTGTGGCTAACAACTGAGATACAAATGTTTCAGTCAGAGCAGGAGGTGATTTTGTAAACAACGAGCATTCCTGGGGGGATTTTTTTGCTAAAATCCATATGAAGTAGACCTGAAATAATTGTAGTGACAATGTAGGGTACAGCTCTGCTCCAGCTGGAGTTGATGACAAACCTCCATCTGATTTCCACAGGGCCAGGATCATGCCTTTGGGGAAACACACCTAGCATTGGTTTGTGCTCTGCAGGGCTGCTGACGTGTGCCCAGCTATAACCCGGAGTTCAGCTCAGCCAATTTAAACTAGCTGGTCAGATGGCCCAGTGCCCACATGGATGCTGCATTTCCTCTACTGGTCCAAACATACTTCCAGCAGCAACCTCCCACTGCTTGCTGGCTGTGACAGCTCGGGGCACGGACCTGAACTCTGCTGCCCAGTCATCGCAGTGCCCAGACCCGGCCTGACCTACTTTCAGACTCTATAGTGCTGTTGCAGAGATGCCTCTTCTCTCTGCTTCGGTTTTATTTGTGAGCACATGTGCATGGCTCCCCAGAAAGCTGCTCTGACACTGGTGTCCTTGTGCAGGCAGAGGAGACTGGGGTGTGTTTGTATGGGAGGGTGAGAAGGAGAACGGGGGGAATGGGACCATGAAAACTTTAAGTCACCAAGAGACTGAAGTTGCCTCTGGGGAGAAGCCAAGAAGGGCCAGACAGGAGGAAGGAGATGTGGCAGCCCTGAGCACAGAGAAGGCCAACAGAGAGTTTAACATTGCCTGCATGCTGCTTGACACAATGAAAGAGACATTAATCTTTATTTTCTGAAGGTTTATATCCTCCCGGGTCTCTCATACTGCTGAAAAACCTTGGTTCAAAACTGGGGCAAAG
Organism: Hypocryptadius cinnamomeus; assembly: GCA_013400635.1. NCBI lineage: Eukaryota > Metazoa > Chordata > Aves > Passeriformes > Zosteropidae > Hypocryptadius > Hypocryptadius cinnamomeus. The sequence continues at coordinate 14,402 of VYZP01036103.1, forward strand.
GGTGGAATGGGATTAGTTAGGGGCACAATGCCTTCAGCCAGGATTTCACCATTGTCCTGGAAAGTGGTGGAAGAAAGACTTCTCAAAGCACAAACCAACAAAAAACTTGCTGAAGCCAGAGAGTGAGAGGGAACAAAAATGAAATTGAGGCCTGTAATCTCTTTGCAGTTCAGCTGGGATAAAAAAAATTATAGAATCGTAGATTCATGGGATTGTTTGGATTGGAAGTGACCTTAAAGACAATGTAGTTTCCTGCCCTCTGTCATGGGCAGGGGCACCTTCCACTAAACCAGGTTGCTGTTTTAGTGGAAAACCCCATCTGACTTGGCCTTGAACATTTCCAGGCATGGGGCAGCAACAGCTTCTCTGGGTAACCTGTGCAAGTGTTTAATCAGAAAAAAATAAACTCTTGCTTGTTCCCTCAGAGCCCTTCTCCCTCTGGCTTTTCTTAAAAGAGTGACTGCATGGGTAATGATGCAGTAAGGAAGATAAAAGGTACCTGGTCTATGATGAAATAATGTACCTTTTATCATTATATAAAACAAAAAATACTTGAATGAGCAACCTTAAGTTTCCATTAGGAACAGGTTTTTGAGTAAGGCAAGCAAAATATTAATTTCTAGTTGCAAATCTCCATGTATAACACTCAAGAAGTGTTTTGCATAAATACTGCTGCTTCAGAATTCATCCATAGCCTATGAAATATTTAAAGTAATCTTGGCCAGCAACCCAGTAACTGGTCATTAGTATTCTATGAGTTGCAGAACAACCCAAATGTAAACAGGTAAATGCTAGATACTTTGTTTTTACTTGTCCAAGGCCAAAATAGATTAATTGCACATTGGAAAGTTTGCAGTTGGCACTTACCACAAAGTGAATCGTGTTTCAGTGTTTGAGCACACAGGTTCCTCCACACAACCTGTGGTGCCACTCAGGGAGTGCACACACAGCACTGGGACTTTCAGGCACCCCTGCACTGAAGGGTCTGTTTTCCACTGCAACATAACTGGCTGCAGCAGCAGATGCTGAAGCTCCTCAAGGCAGGAGAATTGTCACCAGGGACAGCGCAGTATCACATGTGACATCCAAGCCTCTGCTAAGAGAGGGCTGCCAGAGGCACTGAGTCTTGGCAGCTGGACAAGCAGATTCTGGGGTGTGCCTTGGTGGAAGGATATTGAGGGATGAGGGATGTGACTGTGGAAAGTTGTCTCAGTGGTCTCACAGTTCCCAGAGAACAAGGCTGATCTCCCACAAAGTAGACATTATTGTCCCACTAAGCAACAGACATGCCAGGGAGTGACTTGGCACAGATCAATGAATCCTCTTCTGTAAGAACTCAAACTGAGACCCCAAGCTCTGATAAGGACCACGTGTGCCTTTTCTAGTGAAACAGCAATTTCAAGCAGTCTGCATCAGCAGAATCTGTCCTCTGAGGTAGCAGTGAAAGTGCAATATTTCCAGTGGCATGCCTCAGGGAAGACAGGTTTGGGATTACAGCCATCATATTAACAAAAAATTTATGTCCTTCCCTCCACTGCCTACTCCTTACCAGTACAGATGACTATGTTCTTCTCACCTGCTGCACCCCCTTCCCGTTTAGTGACCCACTTGTCCCAGAATATTCCGTCCATGTGATGAGATATTTCCAAGATGTGCACAAAGAAACTGAGGCTGTGGTATTATCATGGAACATAGAATATTCTCATGCAGTAACTTGCTGTTACCAAATGGTGAAGTTTCTGTAGCTCCTCTGCTCTCATGCCTGGTTCCCTGGTGTCTAGGGACACATGAAGGAATCAGGAACACTGAACTGCCCAAAAGGAGAGAAGGTAGTTTGTAATTTAGGTGGGGAAAAACAAGTACAAAACAAGCAGGTGTGTCTTGTTTGCCAGACCCTTCCCATAGCCAGTTTACATTGCTGAAATTATCAAAACCTCTTAATTTTCCTTTGGATTTCTTTTCTGCCATTTTCATGGGTTAGTTCAGCTTCCACAGGGACCCTTTAAGTAACAAACCGGATGACTGAGAAGGGACTTTTCGTATAGGGCTGAACAGCCACATTGACTGTCCAGCCTTCTAAAAAATTATTTTGAAACAAAATGAATGCAACAACTCAGTTGCCAAGGTGCAGAGCAGTTGGCATTCTTTGCTGAGGCTGCTTTGTTCTGGTGCTGGTTCTGTGGGAGATGCTTCATGCCGTGAGTTCCCAGAACCTGGCACTGAGGGCAGGCAGTTTCATGCACACCATTTACAGAGAATCACAAAATGGAAAGCATCAGCAGACCTGACTTTTCCTTTTATAGAACTATACACACACCTGGATACACAATGACTTGGTGAATGGCTCATGACAGGTGTTCTGAAATAAAATGGAGATGAGTGTTTTCAGCTCAGGCACCTGGCAAAAATAATGTGTGTGATGTGGGAAATAAACAGTAGCCCTCAAATCATGTGCAGTAGAGGTGGCTGTGAGCTCATCATTTGTTTTCATCCACAAAAGGACCAACAGCTACATCTGGGCAGAGTGAAAAAAATTGTGATGAAAAGCTTGACATCTAGCCAGTTGAAAAATCTGGTCTAACTTTTCAGGACAGGATTTATCTCTACCATGTGAATGTATACAGGCAAACACATTGGTTCTCTTTCTGTAATATGAACATGAAAATAGCAGAAAATGACTGCTTGTTTTGTACTTAGTTTTCCCCACCTAAATTACAACCTACCTTCTCTCCTTTTGGGCAGCTCACTGTTCCTGATTCCTTCATGTGCACTTCATGTTCGAAGGAAGACAATTAAAGTCTGTGCAGTCATAAGCAGGCACATGTGTCTGGGATGGGATTGTACCTTGTTATTCCCTGCAGGGCTCAAGCAGGTGGTGCCTTACAGAGTAGCCTGAGGAGGCTGCTCTGACCAAGGTAGGGCTCTCTGCATTGTGCTGTGGCTCTCACCAATGAAGAGCTTCAAAAAGCCACAGATGTGGTTTACAGTCCTGTCCTGCCCCATATTGCTTGCCTCATTTATTTAAGACAAAAGCACAAACCCTTATTTTTTAGATATGACAAAATGTTGTATTTTAAAAAAATATTTCATTCTATTTGATCTGTCATTTTAAAGATGAAACTGAATTTTTCCAGTTCAGGAACATTTTGTTCTTTTTTAAAGCTCAGTGTTATACTAAAACTATTTGAGAAGACACACCAAAGAGAGAACTGCAGACCTTGAGAGGAGATTCTTTGTGTGAAAATATTGATTTTATCTGAAACACCTGCAGTGAGTGAACAAAATTGTTCCACTTGTATAAATGTAATTCCTATTAAAATCAGTCTTCTCGCCTGAACTGAACAATTAAAAAATATGAAATGAAATAACTTCCATTAATTTTGATGGTTTTTCTGGTCAGCTTCATTACTTTGTTTTTTGTAACTATAACTCTTCTATCAGGCCTCCCTTATTTGACATGGCATGAAGGGTGTTAAGCATTTTCAACTTAAAGGCTGTCGTATTAGAAGAGTTTTTGGTTAATATGAGTATTTATTGCTCTTCACTAAAGACATAGGGTAATAAAGAAACCTATTTTCTTCAGATACTAATTATACAGGTGCATAATTAAACACCTTAAATAATGAAATAGATGCTCTGTTAAAGGCTAAAAATATGTGGCCATAAATTAGTCATTCAGACTATATTAATAAATTAGTCCTAGATGTCAGCTTACAAAGATTTCCTTTCTGTAATTTGACCACTGGTACGCGCATGGCAAACACATCAGACTCCCCGTCCAGACACTGCTCAGTTGCATTTCTTTGTGTTCCTGGATCACTGCGCCTCACAGAGCTGCAGGGCTTTGTGTACATTTTGAGTCTGATGTGATTCTTGTACAGACAATGGTTTTGTGCATAGGGGTAGGGTGGCTGTGTCTGTGGAGGATGCATATGAGGCTGTGCAGCAAACCCTTCCGAGTGCTGACCTGCCTGGGTGTCAGTGAGGCTGGGGTTTCATCCCCAAAGCTGTCTGGGAAATCTCTGTGCTCGTCTGCCATAGATGCATTGCATTCTTCGGGAGTTAATTCCCTTTGCTTCTTCATTCACCTTTGCAGAGTAAAGATTATGTGTAGGTAAACTACCCAAATGAACTGCTCTGTGAACTCAATAACTGATATTCGTACAGGACCAGGAAGAGTTCATGCTCCAAAGAAATGCTAGTGGTTACTCTTAGTCAGGCTTCCTAAGGAAATTAGACTCCCATGATCCCACAGTCAGTGGGATCTTTACTGTTGTTCTTCTGTTCTGTTCTTCAACAACAATTGAAATGTCCATTTGAAGTAAATTCAACACAGCAATAAAGGCTCTAGGACATTGTGGTCCTGCAAACTCTGTGAAAACAGGTAGTTAAGCAGAGGAAAGACAAGCAGATTAGTGCTGCCACCAAAGGAAAATCTGCAGTGAGAGCAGAGCCAAGCAGCAGGCACTAGAGAATCCACTTAGAAAAGAGAACATGGCCACTGGAAAAGCTGTGGACAAGGATCACAGTTTACGAGACAAAGAAGTCACTCAAACTGTAAGCACCCTTGCACAAGAAGGTACTTGTTTAATTTCCTTAACTGAAATGATAGGGAAAGGGCAAATTGTTTTTGGAAGAAAAAACCCACCCCACTTCTCCACGTTTGGCCTTTTGCCCTTTTCTAAAGCCTTGCTCAATCTGATTCTTTGTGAAGGTTCTGAAATATTTAGTTACTGCCTATCCTTATTTTTCACATTTTTTTCTTGTGTATTTCTGGACTGTGGCCAGAATGGAAACAGATTGCTGAATACAGCAAAAAAAGCTGTTCTCAAGGTACTCCCATGCCATCTGAAAGCTAGAAGTGCCGTAAATCTTGAGCTAACCTGCACTCGAAACCTTGAAACTTGCTGACAGTGCACCTCATCTGTGCTGCCAGGTATAACCGCTGACTGTTCCTGCATTAGCAGGTCTCATCTTACCAGGGCTGGCCCACAGCTATCAAGGTAATACTGCTGTTCTGTGTGGTACCAGACAACTGTAACATCATTCAGTGCTGCTACTTTGCAATGCACACTGCTAGCGTCAGCCAGGCTCTCTGCTGCATTGCCTGTGCTCTGCTCTTGTCTGTCCATTCTATCCTCTGCTGTCTTAGAGCTGAAATGGCACCTGCCTGCAGGCTCCTATAAAATCCACTTTGAGAACAGCAGACAAACTCTTTCTCCTACTTCTCTGTAGCCCATCTCAGAGCAAATAGGTGCAGAAGAGCAGAGCTGCTCTGTATGTGAAACCTGTGCAGCACTATCCCTGTGTTCTGGACATGCTTGGAAGAGGGTCTTATAAATCCCTACAGAGGCATGGAAGTTCTTGTGATGCTACTCTGTGTTGCAAACTCTATCACTGTGTCCTAGAGCCTGGCCATTGCTTCTGCTGTCCAGCAAGATCAGGCGAGCTGAGGTAGAAAGAATTGTTCTGTTTTTGATGCTTGTCCCCTCAAACTCTCTTCATCTTCCCAGTGCTAGCAATGTGTCATGATTGTATTACATTACAGTACTTGGTGATATTGCATTGCTTTTTCATCAGTGTTATGAAACTTCCAATCAATACTGCCTAAAGTCTCTTATTCCTTCTGCTTGTTTGGTACAGCTTTGTCTTACTTTGATTTAAACATTCGAGATACAGGCTGTGCCTTTGCTAGGTTATTCATCCTCAGAATAATATATCGCTGATGATTCTCAAGATATCAAGAAACTTCAGTAAGACAGACAAGGAACAATGTCTTTATTAAAACTTCAGGATTTCTAGCCAGCTTTCAAGATCATGTAAATAAAAATAACTTAGATAAGGCTAAGACAGTCCCAGTTTCATCATACCCCAAATGGGCATATTTTCCATGATTATTTGACTTGTTTTTTTTTTAGCAAGCTCAACCAAATCTAGTAAAGGGAAACGATTAATGTTTTTTGCATTTATTTAATGAAAAATAGTGAATTACTACAGAGTGCAAATGGATTCCAAACATGTTTGCTAAGAAAAGTTCCTAGCAAGTTCTAAGAAAGTTCTTTTGTTCTGGATTTTATTCTCCTGGACAGTCAGTTTCATAAGGGATAGTCTTTACCTGCACAGATAAGCCTGCATTCACATGAGAACTCCATTGCTTTCCTGGAAAACAGCCTAGGGAAGTAAGTCCTGGCACTTCTGCTGAGCACTTAGCAGATTTGTAAATGGCAATAAACATAAGTAAAGTATGTATCACTCAGGTCTGTATCATCTATTCATTTGGAATGCCACTTGTCCATGTGAGTGTCAGCAGATCTCAGAGCAGCATGTGAAAACATGCCACAGAAAACTGTAAAGAGACCTTTTCCCACTTTGATTGTGAAGGAGGCACAAACCATTTATTTCATTTGATGGTTGGTAGAGACAGAGAGAGAAGAAAGAGCTGTTCAGACACCTTGAGAAAGCCACTCATGGAGAGTTTGGGTTTAGCTATTCTGTCTTTGGTCAATTGGTATTTGTACCTTTGTTGAGCCCACTGCACCTTCTTTATGGCCACAGGTCCTTTGTAGGCTGACCAAGCATTTGATATTTTCGTATTCAATCATTTCTGCAGCTATAATTCTGAAGATTAATGCCCTGCTGATGAAGCACCCTGCACATGAACACTTCCTGTTCCAAGTAATCATCTTTCTAGAGAAGCAGACAAAACATAGGTTTGGGTCAGTTTATTTTTCCCCAAGGTGAGGAATAAGAGATAACTGGCTTTCAAAGGTTAAAAAGGAAGTCTGTGTCCGAGTCAGGATCTGGTTTTGTGTTTCCTGAATCCCAAACTGCAGTTTTAACTATCCCTTCCTCTCGAGTAAATGGAAACATTTATGAATTAGTGATGCTGGTGAGGTTATGTATGATGGGACACAGGCCAGTGAGTGAGTGAGTGGGGATTTATAAGGAAGAGCACAAACATAAACTATACATATGACTGAAATAATCTTTACCCATAAATCAAAATTGTGCCCTTCCTGCCAAGGAAAGATGCATGCCTGTTTTTTTTTGTCTTTAGTCTTCTAAGAGATATGGTTTGAAAGTTTACTTCTCACCTTTAAGGTATATGTGTTAATATCTACAATCCAGTCATGTATCCTTTTGGGTTGAAATAATGTTGGGGGAATTATATGAATTCAGGTGAAATCTCAAGCTCATGAGAGTAAAATTTGTTACCCCTGTTGCCTGTCCCTGAACTTTGAGAGAAGAAAGGTTCCAAAGGAGGGAGAACACAGTGGAGATGCTCTCAGTACAGAATTTTTAGAGGCTGGATGGTAAAAGAAAAAAAGGAAAAGACATCACTCATTGCCAAACATACTGCAAGTTTTCACGTGATTTCTACAAATGAGTTGCATTAGAAGACCCAACCATTTAAGTTATGCAAAATCAATATGCTGTGGATACCAACATGTCTCAAGGACAATTTCATTTCCACAGAGGAGGTTGATGGTAGTTGGGAAGTGCACGTTGAGGGTGGGAATTAACCCAGAGGAGCCTGTTACCTATGAATAGCACTGAAGTCTAGTAGTTGAAAGATTTACATAGGGGTAACCTAGGAGAACTAGAGGTTTACCTCCATATCCATGAATTTTCACATAGCCTTTTTTGTTTCTTTTCTTTTTAGCAAAATAGCATCACGTTCATCTGAGGGCCCTCACAAACATTTAATTATTTTTATATTTCATGGCCAATACAGTGTCAAGTGTTCTACTTTATTCCACATGTTAAGGTCATCCTGATCTGGTGGTTGTGCTTCAAAGCTGCACGGTATTCAGAGGAGCTGAATTCTCACAGGCATAGCATCACTGGAAATCAGGGCTGGCTCATCCTCTGTTGTAAATGTGTGTCAGTGTCTCACTGCTCACAGGGCAATACAAGTTCTTACCAACAGCAAGGCTGGAATACATGGTGCATGCTCACCGTTTGCATTTCTACCCCATGGGACAACACATTTTTGAATCTCAAAAACAAACAAATCTGCATTTTAACACATCAGTGTCCTTTTATTTGTACAAAGCACTTTTTCTTTTTCCTGGAAAAAAACCCACCCCAACAATCCTTGCTTGAAAATATCCTAAGTAACATTGGATTTACTTACTGAAGTGTTAAGTGGGAGCATAGAGATTTATTTAAATTTCATTCATTGTCACTTTTTAAAGGAAAATGAGCATCACAGAAAGCACAACATTGGAGAGTATGAGGTTCTGGCAGCTTGGCATCTCTTTCATACTCTTATGGAAAGTAACTATCATGCCAAACATTTTCTGCTTTTTCTGAGCCACCTTCTTCTAAAGCAGAAACAAAACCTGATATTGGATGGAGATAGTAAGGCTGAGTTATGATAGAAAGGAATTTGGTAGATTCATAAGTTTGAGTATGTTTGAATAAAGGAACCTGGAATGTCAGGAATTTGGTAGGAAGCAGCAAAGTAAATGACAATGTTCTTGATCATCTCCCCACACCCAATAACAGTGTTGTTCAAGGAAAATGAGGAGCCATCATGTGCAAGTAAATCTTTGATCTCAGTGAATAATTGCCAGCTTTGTGAAAATGGGGGTGACAGCATTTTGTATGACGATGTTGCTGCTCCACATTCCCTTACTGCTGTGTATATTTTTACGGGTTCTTCATTAAAGTGAAATTGATGGGGGAAGTCAGCCTTGTCCCACAAAAATTGCCACGGTAAACTATGACTCTGGTAGTCAGTGGATAGACTTTTCCTTCCATTTTAAGTAAATCCTACTTGGTTGCCCTTTAATATGCAAGAGATTTTTTTGTTTCTATAAGTTTGTAGCTTTTGAGAGCAGCAGCCCTGTGAGTAGCTTACAGAAGCATCACAAAATTTTTCCAAATCAGAATCCCAAGCAGAAATTTCCAACTCAAGTCAGCAGTGCAGTTATATCCACAGTCCTTTTTTGTCATTGTCTAGTACCACCATGGTGCTCTGAGTGCTGGGAGGGTCTGCTATTCAAACAAAACATGCTAATAGAAATTCCTTCCTATTTGTATCCCTATCAGTAGATTTCTAGCCTATATCATGAACCAATGGTGAGAAAATAACCAGTGATTTTCAACCTCTTTCCCAATTTCTATCTAGTGTAATTGCAGGAGCTGGTACTATTTGGACAAGTCTAGGGTCTTTTAAAAATCAGCCAGCTCCTGTCTTCTGAGATGTCTTTCATAGTTGCCTTATGATATGCAGTGGCTGTTTCAGTTATGGTGGACGATTAATTCACAATTTATATTTCTGTATATCCTTTGCTGTTTTATATTTTTATATGGTGTAATTTCTTATTAATTTCTTTTCAGAATTAAACTTCCCTCACATTTTTTACTGGCTTACAGCTTTTCCTCTACTTTAAACAGTCTTAGTGATATAGCAAAGCACTGACAAGGTTGTACAAGGCTCCTGTGAAACCTCATCTGGAGTACCTTGTGTAACTTCTGGTTGGAAATTGACAGACTTGTGCACGAGTGGTTGGGGAAAGGGAGGAGATTATCATATGAGAGAAAAATTGAATATCCTGGCTTGTTTTCCTTCAAAAACTGAAGACTGAGGGAGGATATAACTGCTCTATGTGGAGCAGGGGTTAAACACCAGCAATGAAAAAGTGGTTTCTTATGCAAAGGTTGATGCTGGCATAAGAACCACATGGGTAGAGACTTGCTATGGTTGTATAAAGCCTTGGAGTTATGAGAATGTTCCTAATGGTTGACAGAGTGAGGTTCTGCAATGGTCTTTCCATCAGAGGGGGAAGGACTAACTGCTTCTAGGATGGTTATGAAGGAATAAAGCACAATGGGGTGCCTGAAGTGGTAAAGGACCAAAGTCAGTGAATTCCCAGATTAATTCCAGTTTCTCTGTCTGGGAGTCCCAAGTCCAGACTGTAGGTTTAGATTTCTAGAAGAGTCTTAAGTGTTTTGAGTCCCATTATATTCCATAGAGAACAGAGAACAATCCGGCTCAGCCAAATGTAAATATGAGCATTTTATCAGTCTCCACTTACTGTAATGAATAGATACCTACTTTTAGACACCTCAATTTAGATGTTAGCACTGGAATCTCTGTACTCTGAATTAATTAATTGCATAGCCCATGGGGGTTGACTCAGATGGCTCAGAGAAGTGTCTTGTCCCATCTGAGAGGCCAGAGGGAAATCTGAAGAGGCAGGCAGATATGGCATAAAACCTGTTCTGTTCTGAAGGAGCAGCTGGGGTTTCAGCAGACATGAGGGTAACTTAGAAAGCACAAACTGCCTATATTTTGGCAACTGGATTGGGTCTCAGACAGAGGGCGCATCCAAAGTGAGAGTGAATCCAAAGTCATAACCTTGATAATTTTCTCTCCTTTCCTTTCCTTGTCCCCTCTTGTCTTTCTCTGATATTCTGTTGTATTTGCTTAATTTGGTTACTACAGTTACATACTTCAGAACAGACTCCAAAATCTTGAAAAGCAAAAAGAATTATTAGAATTATTTAAAGTGAAAAGAAATAAAGTAAGATTGGAACTTTCTTTCCCAAGCAAAGGCTTCACTGTGCAATGGGCACGTAGATTCCCTCTGTTTAGCCCCAAACCTTCTGCTGATTTTTCACTAATGTTTTCAGCATGGTAAACTGAGCATTTTAACATTTACTACCAGGTTTCTCAATGACACCAGTGAGTTTCTTCTTAGCCAGCAGAAGTCTTTTCATAATGTAGGGCAAGAAAGAACTTTAAGGAAGGGCAAACAGCACCAAAAGGTAAAGCGATGGTTCCCTGCAGGATCCTGGTTGCCAACCATTATTAATATGCTCATTTTTGGATTTGTCTTTGGGGCTTTCCTTGCACTGTGACATTAAAAGTCTTGGCAGATGTTAAAAGTAAACAAAATCTGCAGTTTTTTTTGCCTCTCTGAATGGAAGGAAGGTGTGACTGATCACTGCCTTGCAACCCCTTGATAAGAACAATTGGTGTTACTGAGGCATGTAGAAGGAAAGAAATCCAAGCCAGAGTGTTGTGAGGGCTTTTTGAGGGAGTAAGAGGAAAAGGAGAATAAAACAGAAGATTTCAGAAGAGACAAGAGATTATGCAAATATGAGCTGTGAATAACATCCTGGCAGTACAGCCCCTCCAGAGATAACTTGCCACCTGCATTTCTCTACCAGGCACCTCCAAGTCAGTGAGAAAAATAGAGTAGCTTTTGAACAAAAAGGGAAGGGCTAGAAATCAAAATCAGACTAAGCGCGCTTTAATTCTAGCCACGTTAAACTCTAAATGCTGCCAAAAAACCAGTAATAAAATTTAATTCTTTCTGAGGACATGACGATCAGTCATCCGACCAAAAATCAAAGTCTCCTGGGAGTGTTTCTTCCATTGCAGGGCTTGAGTAGACTTGACCCTCTCAGCATTTCATATTTCATAATTGAACTCAATGTCCCTTACACTTTTAACATCTACCTAGATTAAAAAAGAGCATTAATCAGTCTTGCCTTGGAGCAGCTCTGAAGAGGGAAGTAGGACATCAGGTGAGTTTAGAGAGGCCTGGGGGATTAAGATGATCAGTGTCTCTGCGCACGTGTTAGTGTGTCCATGTCTGTGTCACAAACAACAAACTCTCCAATAATTGCTACAATATATATGATCTACCACCACCTCAATAGTTTCACAAAATTGAACATCATGCTCCTGCGGCTTATCTCTGGAGAAGTAAAAAAAAAAAAAGTAACAAGCGCTTTTTAACTGGGTGCTTTGTTATGATTTATACATTTCTTTTTTGAATAGCCGGGGTTTATCTCTTTCAGCTGCAGGAACTTAGAGCAAATGATAAACGAAAACATCAAGCCAGAGCCTGCGCTAATGTCTGACACAAACATGTCATTCGATATTTAAGTATTTATTTATTCATTTATGTTTTTGTAGTCTCTTTTTAGGCACAGAACCTTTATATTTATTGTAATAATGGTGACGAAATGTGGGAATGGGGCGGGGGTGCGGGGGGAAGAATGAACGTAAGCGCAAGGGAAAAGAAGAAAGCAGCGACTCCAGAGATGGAGCACCGGTCCCCGCGTGGGGTGGGGCCGCCGCTCCCCCTCTTTGCTTTTGGTCGAAGTGAGGAAAGCCCATCTGGGGAGCGGGCTGCACCCCGCATCCGAGGGGAGCAAGGCCCAGAGGGCATTTGGGGTCCGGGCCAGGAGGGGAGGCTGGGGGAGCGGGGGCAGCCCCAGGGCCCTGCGGCAGCGGCGGCCGCCGAGGGGGCGAGGCCGCGTCCCACGGCCCTGGCGGGGCCCGGGCCCCACGGCGGGGTGGTCCTGCCACCAGCACGGCTACAAATTGCCGTGGCTGCGGGCCCGGGAGAGGAGAGCGTGGCGCCCGGGGAGGGTCCCCTCCTGCCCGGACGGTCTGCAGGGGAGCCACGGGGCCAGGGGTGCAGTGGAGCGAGGAGGGGACAAAGGAGGTGGCTGGGGCTGGCTGCCGGAGAGGGGTGCCCGGCTGAAATCCTTCACAGCTCCGCGACACAAAACCTCCTAAATCTTCATCAGAAAGTCATTAGAAATCTGTTGGCGGGGCCGGGCGCAGATTGCCGGGGGAAGGGACTGCAAAGCCCCTCCGGGCTCCACAATACCTGAAATGAAGTGGAAGGGATGGGATGGGGCTGGGAAGCAGATTTCCTGCCATAACTAAAGACCCCTTTCAGCCTGCTCTGCAACAGTTTTACGATGTGTTAGAATTTACATTCACGTGTTGTTAACCATTCTTTGGTGCAATGAAACGTTTTATCTGTCTGACCTCAACCTTTGCCATATGCTGGTGCAAACTGTTCAACTTAAGCCTGGACGAGTTTAAGAAAAGGAGGAGAAAAAAAAAAGGGGGAGAAAAAGGAGGGTCCAAAAAGCACATTGCTGGGTAGCCTCTGTTGTTGCTTGTGATAGCTGCCTTCCTCTCCGTTTTCCATGGAAACGTTTTGAAAGCCAATTCCAAAAAAGAAAAAAAAAAAAAGAGAAAAAGAAAAAGATTCATGCCAAATAATGAATAGGGGTTCAGAACATGCCAGCTCTTCGCTAATTGTCCACTTTATGTTTGGCGATTCTTTTTATATTTTGGAGAGATGGCAATGAAACTTCTTGCTGGGTTAAGGAGAGGTGTATGGAATACATTTAAAAATGATCAGGAAGAGTTTTGTCAGGTTTTTATTTATTTTATTCTAATTTCCTGATTTCTTTCTCAGCCCAGTTATTTTGAAAGAATAATAGATACAGACTGTGGAAGGAGAGTGATAGTTGGGTGAGATAGCCTGGTAATCCTGTAATGAAGGATCCCATTTTATGCTTTTAAAGGTGTGCCTGGTTAACTTGTGAATTTGACCTTATTTTTCTCAGAGAGTGACATTGTGGCAATGCCTCAGGCTTGCTATTCTTTCTTTCTGAAACTGTGGTTATGGATTTGTCTCTACATCTTGCCTAGATGTGGTTAGGTGCTTCTCACCTTATGTTTTGGGTGTGCTAAACAACCCAGGGTGCACTTCCTAATGTCTGGTGTGATGGATTTTCATGGTAATTTCTGTTCTGAGAAACGTCAGATTTCCTTCATCTCACAGATGCCTCTGGAATCTAGCAAGAATGGTCTTGGATAGGTCCCTCAGGAGGAAGTCCACAAAGATGTTGTAATGTTGTCGTGTTCAGCAGCAGGGGGACTTTGGGATTAGAAAACCTTGAGTTTTGCCATTTAGCTGTGAAGGTTCGTTTGCACATGTATGGAGCTGTTTATGACAAGGCTTTGAATGCTTGAGGATATTAGGTTATTTGGGAGTTAGGCAAGTCCGTAGTGACTCAACTAGTAGCACTTATGTTCCTGGAAGGCCCCCATTGTTTTGTGAGCCTCCCTCTGTAAAGCCATGCTGACCCTGGAGGGCATCCAGGTAAGATAACTCCTGTGGCTAGATAAGGCTCATATACTCACCATCAAAATGAATCCCCAAATTCATTAAATTCAACCTAATTAGATGTATTAGCATTGATACAGCCCATCAGTAATCCCTGTCCTGGCCTAATCATTGCTGCAGTCTCTTGCAGTATATATTTTTGCATTTCTTGGTATGTGGCATGATTCTCAGGGAAATAAAAATCATTGTTTTCTGTGAAACCCTGTCACATTTTTATAAGTAATTTCCCTTCTGTTATGGTCTATTACACATGATGTTTTGAAAGAGTGAGAAAGAGTTAAGCAAAATGAAGACCATTATCAATATTTCATTTGTCACAGCTGAAAAACTACATTTATAGGTCAGTCCTTTTCAATCCGTTCATTGATTTCAGTACTCAAAACCCTTCAGGGAGTGTCTAAAATCTACTGATGTTTCAGAGTGCTAAGTTTTGTGTTTGGTTGTCTGATAAAACTGAAAGATGTGTCAAAACCATGTAACAAGCTGTGGATCTGATTTACCACTGTACACTTTCAGTCTCTACTGGTGTTAACTCCAGTGATTTCATTGGAATGGAGCTGGTATTGATTTAATTCTTGTGTCGACGTGACCCTCCAGAGACACACTTCCCTGCTCTTATTCCCACTGACTTCAGTTCAGAATATAATCAGGATCATAATTAGAAATGATGACCTGATTCAGTCAGGCATAAAAATACAAGTCTGTCTTCAAGTTTCTCTGTAATGCTACTGACTGCAGTGGCACTACTTTCTTACTTGAAGTCAAATATGTGCTTACATCCCTTGCAGATGGTAACCTATGTATTTAGGTTCTCTCTTGAATTCTCTGAAAGTGGAAGTGTTTTGACTGGCTATAACAAGCTTTGGAACAAGTCCATAAATAGAAGAAACTTGGTAAGAGGAGGGAGCAAAAAAGAGACTTGGGAGCAAAACTTTGGTTGCTCCTCAATCCCCATCTATGCAATTCCATTTGCTTCAATTAGCTTTAATGTTTGCAACTGGAATGCTTGGAATTTGATCAAAGACCCTTTCAGAACATATTCGTGGTATTGTCTACAAACTTATTACTCTAAGAAAGCAAAGTAGGATAATGCATTTCTTCCTGCAGATTGTGCTGTCTATTCTAGGTGCCATTTAAATATCTGGTGCATACCCAGCAGGATTCAAATGCCTTTGTTTATCTGTATTTTTCAGTCAAAAACTTGCCAAACTGCAGTTGCAGGCTTCTGGGGAGAGAACTTGGCTTGGAATTAAATACTCTGGAAGTGGACTGGATCCAAGAATAAATAAAATCATAGTTGAGGTGGAAACACCTAATTACAACCATTGTCCAAAAATTCAATGTAAAAATAAGGACAATATTACTCATCACATGAAAAGGTGAATTTTTCTAGTTCCATGAGGAGATTTTAAAATCAGCCAAAATATCAAAAGCTAAATGATCTAAGTATCCATGATCAATATTTATATTCAAGTGAAAGAGAAGAGGACTGAGGCAATGAAATTTAGAAATGCATGTATTGTAATTTGATTTGAACAGTCAACATTGGTAAAAAGCCTAACTGTTTACTAGAAGATTACTTTCTGATTCAGCATTACCACGCAGATCTACATCTGTTACTCTTCTGTTACACCATTTGAATACTGAAATTACCTCTAATCTAATTAAAAATAGAAAGCAAGAAGGAGCTTGCTGTCCTTTGAAAGTCCTCAAACTTGTTAAAGCTAAAAGTTATTCAACAATTGTAAGGAATTAATTGCATTAATTAATCAGGAGCTAGATTCTAGCTAGTGAGCTCCAGCTGGAAAGATAACTGTGAGGAATAAGATTTTTAATGCAACACCAACAATGTACTTATTTCTTGTTGGCATCATATAAGTACCTGTGATATACCTAAGTTACCTTTGAAACAGCTAAATTGACCTATGCTGCCTTTGAAATGGCTGATTTCCATTGGCCTAGTGGCAGCAGCACTGGGCTTAGTGTGGCTTGGTTCATCTCATACTGCAGGAGACCAGATTCTGCACTTAGGTTGGCAGCACTGCAGGCTGGCTCAGATCTACAGATCCTCTCTCTAAGGAGTAAGAGGTTAGGTGACCAGAGGAGAATGCAAATCCAGGTAGGCTGGGTTGTGTCTTGCCTGGTGTTACTTTTCATGCAGATCTTTAAACTGTGACTTAAAAAGAACTTGCATCACAATTTCCCCTGCAACATTATAAAGGCATTATTTCTCTTAAGTACATTAGATTGCTTCTAAAAATTTAATCTTGCATGCTAGCAATAACCAGTTTGTTTTTTTTTTTTTTCCCCCTGTAGTAATTGTTTGCTTGGAAAAGCCTCCCGTTCCTGAAAAGAAGAGGAAACAAGCACAGGCATGTGCAGGGAACAGAGTGAAAATTTCTGAGCATTACATCTTATGATAAGTGATTAGGTAAAATAGGCAGAAACATGGTAGTCTTAAGTATTCATGTAACATTTTATATTCCTATTTAATGTCTCCACTTTCTGTAACTATGAGAGGACATTGGTTTGTCTTTTTTTTTTATGTGGAGATGAGTGAACACAGTATAATAAATGTCATATTTGTTCCTGGTCTTCTAGTAAGTCTTGCTGAATTGCTTTGCAAATTTCAGATGAGATTCATTTCACCCAACTTTAGCTGTTCACAAAACCCAGCGACCTTTGGTGAGCACCAAGAAATATATCTTCACAGATTCTCTGGAGGAGGAAGCCCAGGGAGCAACTGGCTTACATCTGATGCTTCGTTCTTTGGCAGCTAGTTAGCTGAGATAAAGTTCTCCCATTATGGTGCTGTTGCATGTCTGGGAAAGGGAAAACCACTCCATTTGGTGGTTTTAGTAGACCAGATGTAGATCGTCAGATGTAGATTTGGTAAAGTGAATGCTCTCTTTGGCATTCCTGGAAGAAGACCTTCATTTCTTATTGTCCTTTTAGAGAATGGTCATGGTGTGTATGCACACAGCTTGTGGTGACTGGGAGAGGGGCTGTGGCCCAGCCTCATCCCTAATGGGCCAGAGCTGTGAAAAGCAGGTGACCAGCATTGAAGGTAATGAGCCAGGGAGTGCCGAGGTGCACTAAGCCTCGTCCCCAATGGGCTACAGCTGTGCAGGGCAGGTGAGCAGCATTGAAGGTAATGAGCCAGGGAGTGCCCAGGTGTACTGATCAATCACCAAAGGGAACAGAGGGCACAGAGGTGCAATGTATGAACAATCAGGGATATAAACGGTTGGGCTAAAGAACAAGAAGGGCAGCTGCTTGCAGCCTTCTGAGGTGGTATGCTGTTACTCTGTATGGGCAGGTGCCTGAAGCTTTCTGATGAGGTATGGCATTACTCGGTATGGGTTGAAGCTTTCTGAAGTTGTATCGTTATACTCTGTGTATCCTCGCTGTCTGGACTGTGGTATATGCTATGACTGTGGTGCATCGCAGTAATTTGTTGTTCAGCATTTGTGTGTCATGTCTGGCTGCAGTATTAGAAGTGGGGTTAGTGTGTCGTTGGTAGCTAAGAAGAGCTATGATCCTAATTACAGTCTAGGGCACCTAAAGCACCCTACTGTCACAAGCAAGGAAGTGTGGTATGCTTGCCAAAGATAGAGGCTTGCAGGATCTCTGAGAGAAGCTATTTGGGTAGGACTGAGGTTGGACTTACTGTAGATGTGGTTGCTCTGCAAATCTCTTTTATTGCAAAAATATTGAATTGAGCACCTTGACCTAATTCCCCAGATAAATTATTTACTATTAATATTGGATTGTCCTTTTAGAAAGTGTCAAAACAGAAAGGTTTAATACTACAGGGGTAACTTTCAAAGAATTCAGGCCCAGTTATTTAAAAAGATGGCATAGGATTCAGTTCACTTGCCTCTAGAACTCTGTAGTTTAAATGATGTCTATTTGTGAGCTAGCACTACTAAAGGGCATATCTTCAACACCTGCTCCATGAGAGATGACTTGCCCAACTGCAAGTGCTTAACTCTTCCCACTGACTAGGCTAGCCTGGAGCAGTGAGCTCAGGTGAGACACCTTGGGTTTCGACATTCAGCATTAAGAGGGATAAATCCTGTTCTTAGTCTGTAGGTACTGCTATTCAAAAATTACAGATAAAATTAATGGCAAAGTTGCTGCTGACTTGCATGGGAAGTGTGACCTTCCAGCCCCATGGGAATTAGTCATGTGACTAAACCCCATATTTCACAGCTCACAGGATCTAAGCTGTGCTTACTACTGTTTAAATAAAAATAAGTCTCAGTTGATATTAACTGATATGTTACAATCCCAGTATAGGTCCTTCCTAGGTATAACCTGTTGTGTACCAGGTTGAGTTTTCTAGTTTGACATTGGTACTTCCCAGAGCACTGACGGCAAGATTCCAAACTCTCCATTGCAGCCATGGAGTGCAGCTGTAGATAGCAGGTAGCCTTGCAGCACCTCTGGCAGGTGCTCTTTGCAGCTGGGTGCTGTCCTGCCATGGGCTGCTGTGGCTGAAGTGTGAGATCTGCTTCAGCCCACACACACACGGGATGTACTTCTTGCTGAGTACTGCTGCCAGTGTCCTATTGCTGCTTGCTCCTGTCTGCTCTCCAGGAGTCCCTCTGGCTCCTGCTGCTGTGCATGCAGTAGGCCAGGGTGTCAGAGGTGGCTTCAGGTATTGAGGATTGTGATGTGTGTATGACAAAGAAACGGTGCAGTATGTCCCTAACAGCCTTGCCCTCATCTCTGACATTGTACTTAGGAGTCCTGTTTCTTCTGCTGCTGCCTGCTATTGAGCTGTTCACCTGCTCAGTGATTGTTCTGAGTGGCCAGAGGAACATGCAAGAAGCTGAAGAGTGAAGAAAAAAAAAGGCAGTATCAGAAGGCTAGAAGTCTTGTTATCCACATATAGCATGTCTCCTGCTTACACACCCGGTCCAAATATCTCTTGCTGTCCTTCTTGTGCTGCTGAGTGCAGAAGTTTCTTTGCAGCAGTGGTCATACTATTCTTGTCGTCTCTTTCATGAAGACTGGCGGAATACAATTAAGATAGGGAATTGTTTTGCCATTTTGGGATTTCAGGGCATATGTCTCCCTTCATTTCACCTCCTGATGTCCTTCAGGGAGTGTAGGGAAATTAACCCCATTCACAATATGAGTGCTTGTAATTAGAATTCTCATTCACTCTTAATAGTCACTGGTATCCATCAAAGCCTTGATTTCCAGGTCTGTTGCATAGCGCAGTGAAGAGGAAAAGAGCTGAATGTACTAAACTTGTTGTCAGAATGAGGGGAGCTGCTCTGTTGGCTCTGAGAGCAGGCTTGAGAGGACCCAGTATGCTTGACATACCCTGGGGTGCTGTGTGGTCTGGAAAAGCTGCTCAGAGAAGTGAGAGTGAGGCTTTTAACAGCATTTTATTATACACTAGGGGCAGGCCAGGAATGGGTTTATAATCTGTTGTCATGGTTCAGCTGACAGATGGTAGCTGGTGAGCAGGGCAGTCTTCAATGCTTCAAGGGACTGATGCTTGGGCCAGCTACTCTAACCATGGTAAGCTCATGAAAGTGCCCCTGTGCAAAGAAGCTGTGCTGGCTAAAGGCTGAGTCTATCTGAAAACCAGTTTTAATTGCACCAGTGTAGATTTTGTGAGCAAGCACACAGTCACCTTGGCAGTAAGCAGAGAGATGTTAGTGGTGTGTAACTCTGGGCCGTGCTTTCTAGACGAGGCTAGCACATCCTGGAAAGAATCAGACACAAGGTAATTACCGTATTATAAAGGTTAAAAGTTCCCCTATATTATGTTGGTACATGTTAATCTGTCCCTTCTTAACAGCATCTAACTGTTGGAAAAGCTGTAATTCAGGAACCAGGAAATAATGTAATTCAAAACCAGGAAAACCCCACTAAATAGGGCTCTGTAAGGTATAGGAACAGTGGATTAACAGGGTACAAGGAAGCCTGCCAGATTTGTGTTCTATCCTAAGCTCCACCATCCCGTTTGGCAATCTTGTCTTTACAGCTCAACAAGTGTCACGAGCTGGCTGCGCGCTGACACATCAGATCTGTGACCTCTCTTTTCAGCCCTGCGCAGCTGAACTGACCCCTGCAGCCAGGGATCAGATGGGAAGCCATTAGGGCTGATTCCTCACCAGCACCATGTCCAGACTCATGTCACTCCTGCTTCGAGTCATCCTGGGAGCAATCATCCATGCATTGATTTTATGGCAGTGCTGACACTTGCTTTCATTCTTTTGGAGCCGGGGAGAATTGCATTTAACCATGCCCCCTGCTGCCTCGGGATATAATCTCAGGAGCATAGTTTAGGGGCACAGCCAGCTTCAAGGAGCATTACTTTGCTTCAGTGCATTTTTATATGTTTTCTTTTCCCTGCAGGCCTTTTTCTGCTAAGGGGGATGTTTGAACCAGTGAATGCACTTCTTCTTTCTTCTTCTCCTTAGTAAAATGACAGTCAAAAAGTCTAAGTATGTGTGCTATTGTCAAAAAGTACAAACATTTGCCCCATTTGCTCCTGGGTAGCATCATGGGCTTATGTCTTAGCATTTAGCTTGGTAATAATACCCTCCCTTAAAAAAGGACTTTGCAAGCAAATCAGTTCATCGATACAACAGCAATTTGAAGTCTGCATTTGCCAAATGCACATCCTGGGAATAAGTTTTCAAGGATAGAGCTTCAGTAAGAGTATTTATGCAAAAACTTTTTTTTAGCATCAGGACCAAAATAAGATCTTTTTTTCATAGGTTAGAAATCGTTTGAAGTATGTGTTTGTTTTTTTCCTTCTGTAATTCTCATTAGCTAAATTAATTGTTGCTCTCTTTTGAAATTAAGGAGAACAAATTTTCTTGTACTGAAAGGCACGAGCAAATAGTTTCCAACAGTCTGTTTGTACCTGAGTTTTTATTATATTTCTCTTGAATGGAATCTCAGAAAAAAAGGGAGGAAAGCTGTTCACAGGAAAAAAAAAAGCTCAGTATATTGAGGAAAGAAATACATTTGTGTGATGATTTCTTGTGGATGCATACAGCATTGCAGTGTTTTGATAATGGAAACAATTAGTTTTAGAAACAGTATAAAGCTTGCTAATTTCCAAATAATGGCAAATGGTCTGCCTGACAGGCTTTTCTTTTTGGTGTTTATACTGCTTGTGTAGTAGCAAAATAGCAGGAGCAGAGGCGAAGCGGGGCAGGCTCTCCAACAGCTGCATCGGACCCCTGCTGTGTCTCTGCCAAAGCCCGTGCGGTGGAACAGCAACAAGGAGACGGGCTTTTGGGGGTCCCCTTATGTGATTAGCCCTCTCCTTTTGGCCTGAAAAGAGAGAGAAATGTCAGGGTTTTTCAAGAGGAAAATGAAGGCCACACCCATGTGGGCAGATGGGTTGTTTTCCATATTTTTCCATTGCATGAACAAATATCTCTGGAAAATGAGCATGATTTGGAAAGGTAACCTCTCTAAGGATCTTGCAGAGCTACATTTTTGCTAAACCATTTTTCATTTTCCTATTTCATTTCCTGCATCTGAAACAAGGGGAGGGAATTGTGCCTTTTTGCTGTTGTATAAAGCAAATGGGGTTGGAGGTCTGTGGATTAATAGAACAGGAGGCAGCTTCATGCCTTCTGTCAGAGGGAGATAAAGGTGCCTTCTCACTTCACGGGTCTTTCTGAAAGAATCCACAAAGTTTGGTGTTAATAACAAGAGTGGGTGAAGGACTTTCCTGGAATGGAGTGCATACTTTACACTGACCAATGATCTCATTGGTCTGGTCATATTGCTTTGGCAATATCTGGGATGAAGTGCTATAGTGGACTGTTTAGGCAGCTAGAGGTGATTTTTGGGAAGAGGGATTAGCCTGGCTCCTATTTAGCTGAAGAAAGACCTGAGATGGGACAGCATGAACAAAACCATCCATGCATACCCTCTTTAGAAGATATGAAGGTTGAAGAAGGGCTGTCATGTATACTGCCTTTGGTTGCTTATTTCTTCCCCTGTCTACATGAGAGAGTGCTCAAAAGGCAAAGAAGGATTGGATCCCCATTGGTGTGTAGTGGGAATATGTGGTGACACTGTAAGTCACTGAAAAGTGTCATATATTTTGTGAACCATCTACTCTGCTCTGTAGAGGTAAGGTCAAATGTTCAGTCTTTTCAGTTTCCTACTGAATTCCTTACAGTGACATCTTTTTGTAACCTTTTAGAAAGATAAACTTTTCTTTAAAAATCCAATCAAGTAGATCTTCAGATTTACTGTCTTTTGGGGTTTTATACCCCCTAAATCCTAGAAAGCTTTACATGTGATCCAAACTGCAAATATATAGCAAGTAAAGTGTGGGATGCACAGGCCCAAAGAGTGTTGATAGCAGGAAGACGCAAGGCTTCCCCTCGAGGGCTAGTTGAGTACCATCTGCTCAAGAAGGGTTAGAAAGCTACCTGGTCAAGGAAAGCTTAAAAGGGTGAAAGAACAATTAAAAAGAAGTTAAAGGAGTGTTATGAAATACCCATGAGAAGAGGAGAAAAGAAGACTCGTATACTTATGGGTCTTTAAGCCTCTGTGGAGCAAGGGCCAGTCATCTTATACACTGTTCAGGAGGCACAATATGCAGCCTTGTACATGGAAACACACATAACAAATCTTATCATTTCTGATATGATTGCTTTGATTATTCAGTGTATCATGGATGAGAATGAGCAATTAAAATAAATCTAAATGTAGATTTTATTTGCACAGATACTTTTCACTATCTCTTTAGCAAAGCCTTTTGCTGTTGCTCTTTGTACCCTAGGGAGTCTTTGGATGCATGATCATTTCCCTTGGCTCCCCATCTCTGGGGAAATCGTATCTTTTTGTTAGTTCCCTTGGCTTCCCAGGCAATGTGAGGAGCTGGCTCAATGTGGGACATGAATGACAATTCATTGCCAGAAGGGAAGTAATTTTCAGGCCTTCTCCCCTTCTTTTCTTGCTGCGAATATAATAATACACTTTGGAAACATTACCGTGGTAATCTGAAAACAGCAATGCTGTCAGAATTCAGAAAATGCCTGATAGAACTGATCATTCACATAGCTTAGCTATGATGTTTAGAATCGCTGTACATCATATTTCATTCTTCGCTAATGTCCTGAAGGATTTTTCCCTAGTGAGTTGTCTTTGCACTAAAGCAGTGTAAGAGCACTATAGATTGGATGTTATTTTTCTTCTTCTTCCTTCCTGTCTACCTTTTTTTTTTTTTCCCCCTTTTTCTCTTTTCCAAAAAGCTACTTCATGTTGCAAAGATCATCAGATGAAATGAATGCAGCCCAGCTGGGATTTGCTGGAAATGTGTTCAGCTTGGCAACACCTCTCACAGTGTAGCTGGGTCCCTAAAAGCTTTGTTTAAAAAGATGAAATGAAAACAAAGGAGACATAATTAGCTGCTGTGTAATAATAGAAAAGGCTTGTATCCAGTTACTGTAAAAGTCATTTAATGAAGGGTAATCTGGACATAAGCCTGCACACTATAGCCGTAAAATATTTAAGCTTTTTAATGAAAGGGAAAATGGAGAGAAGGGTTTGCTAACGTGATTAGGAAAAATGCCTTTCATAACCACTTTTACAGGGGCTTGCAATTCCTAAACTGAGGTTTGAAGCTTTCTTCAAGCCAAAGCAGCAATAAAACTTTTATGCTGCACCAACACTTAAAAGCTACATACATCACATTGGTTTTATATGTCTGAGTGGGAACATCAGTGTACTGCTTTTTATGTCTGCAAAGGGCTACACTAGCTATTGAGTAGCAGCTCCAGTTTCTTCCACTTACTTCAGATTGTAGAGTGCCTGTGGATGAGCAGTCATTAATCTTAAACTGCAGTAAAAGTTGCTTTCAGTGATGCTCTTTCTCATCTCCCTCTCCTTGTTCTGTTTTTGCTGTCTGTGTTCCCTATCTTCCCTTTCTTTCTCCTGCCTGCAAAGCTCCCTTTTCTCATACTGTCTCCACTATTGAAACCAAAACAGATGCTGCTTGGTCTGAGGTGGACCAGCTGCTCTGATGTCAATACATAGCATAATTTTTAGTCCATTGACAGGTTACTAGGCAAAATGCAGGAATCAGCTGGGGATTTTCTGTGATGCAACAATCATAAATGATGTAATAAAACATTATTGTACCCCTGAGTAGTATTTAGAGGTGGGATTTGCTATTATGGTGGTATTTACTGAACCTGAATGCAAATGTGTTTGTTTTTGCTACCTGTACCTGGGAGGAAGGGATAATCCTGTCCCCTTCTTTGTAATCAATAGAGAAAGGTGGGCATCTAAGAAAGGTGGGGACATCTGCAGACCCCCTGGAGGATTATAGATGTTCTTCTCTTTGTTCAAGAAAATGGAGTCTCACAGTGGTACACCAGATTTCCCAGACTTTTCTAAGATACAGGAATAGCTNGTTTGTTTTTGCTACCTGTACCTGGGAGGAAGGGATAATCCTGTCCCCTTCTTTGTAATCAATAGAGAAAGGTGGGCATCTAAGAAAGGTGGGGACATCTGCAGACCCCCTGGAGGATTATAGATGTTCTTCTCTTTGTTCAAGAAAATGGAGTCTCACAGTGGTACACCAGATTTCCCAGACTTTTCTAAGATACAGGAATAGCTGAGAAGGGCCGCATGATATTGAGACAGTGTGAAGAGTTATCCATGGCTCTCTGACATCTAGGGGGGAAATAATGGAGACAGGATGGTTTCCACCCTAAACCTCTCCATGGAAAGTCTGATGGTTGTTGATAGCGGGATGGACAGTGGTAGAGCCTTCCCTGTGGTTCTCAGGACAGTGACTGGCAACGGGAAATAAGGGCTTGGCAATGAGGAGGAGCTGCTGGGCAGTTGTTGGAAGTTTTGCCACTGAAAATTTGAAGGGTGAAAAGGAGAAAGGATTGGGAGTTCATGTGCCCTCACTGCGCCAAAATGTTGCCTGGCTTATGTGCACTGCCATAGCTCATCTGCCTTCAGCTGTGCTCTTCTCCTGGTTTCCAAGCTGCCTGTTTTCAAGGGCTCCATGAATTCTACTCATTGTCAGTACAGCCAATTAGAGTAATTGTTGCCATTATTTCAGTGATATCTCACAGAAAAAACATGCTCACAGACACAGCTTTTTCACTCCTTCAAAGTCATTACTGTACCATCAGAATTTTAGCTCAAAGGTTTTGCCTCAACATATAAATAATATTTGTAGGTCTGCCCCTCATATTCTTGCAAATTCTTAATTTAATCTTCCATGTAGAAATGGAGATAATAAATATTCATGCATTTCTTCCTACCTTGATATGCTAATTCTGGTATGAATGGTAATCTAGAAGCAGCTGAAAAAGATGGCTTGATTCTGGTATTATTTATGAAGCCTGCACTGAAGTATTTGGCTGGGGGTGTGACAATGCTAGTTAAGAGTGATTTAACGAGAATTGCTCTCTGGAAGTACTGTCTTTGCTTTATCCCTTGGCATAAAATCACTTAAGATTCTTGAATTCCCTATTTATTACCATATTACATCAGTGAATTGTCTCAAATTAAGTAAAATTGATTATTTTTTCCTCATCTCTTTCATAGCCTTCTAAATAAGGTGCTGAACTGGAGTGCTTTGAGGTATGGACCTAACAGTCCCTTTGACTTCAATGAGCTAGTTTAATGAAATCCAAATACTTGTAGGAGATGGATCTCCTATAGTTACCAGCTATACAGTATAAAATGAAGAGTTTGTTTCTGGGCAAGATGAATGGATGTTCAAATTGGCTCATTTAGTTAGAAATGACTGTTAGAAACAGTCACAAAAATATTTTCATGCTGTTGGAGAATTAAGGATATGACTCGCATCTCAAGCATAAGACTCAGACTTTGTTTTAAAAGCTTTGTATTTGAAAAATCTGTGACTGAAACCTGGGGTGGTTTTTTCACTCATATTGAGCAGAGATCCAAGCAGTTGCACTATACTTGATATTGGTGGATATTAGGATGAAAATACAGAATCGTGACTGTTTCTCAGCCGATTATTTGTAGTACAGAGCTCAGGGCTCTGCTATTGCCTTCAGTGGCAGCAGAGACCTACTTTCATCTGTGCCAGAACCTAATGGAGTTAGAAAAGCAGCAGTGGCTCAAACCATGCCAGTCACTCCAAGCTAATCTCTATGATAGATGCTTGAAAGAAAGACAAAAGACCACTAGAGCTAGTTCTAAATTGGTAACACTGATCAGTGTGTAAACTCTCATGTACCATTGCATGTTTGCTGGAAGAGGTGTCATGCAAATGGACAGAATTTTTAAAATTATTTTTAGCATTTCAATGTAATTGCAAATAACAGGGAGGATCAGAAAAACATGTAACCCTGTGATGGTCAATTTTACATGTCACTAACTTGTCTCCATTTTTAATAAATATGAAATGATGTTTGTTGTATCAGCAAACCTTGACTGGTAAAAGATCAAATGACCTTTGAATGTAAGGGGTTAAAAAGACCAGATGCTCAGAATTGAGCTAATTGTAGATTCAAAGTGCATAAAGATAAAAGCTGAAAGAGTGAGCTTGTGTTTTCTCATTTAATGTTGAAGGTCACTGGGGTTACATGCTCTTAACTATGTGAAGGCCTTCTAAGTATGGAGACTTCTTCCTTTCCATCCTAGTGGCTTGGCAGCAGAATAACTCATTATGGTTAGAAATTACAATTTCCTTTTTAAATGTCTGGAAAGACGAGAAGGACAAAATTTAAAGCCCTGATTCAAATATGCCCAGTTTCAAGCTTTTTAGCATGGGAACTGTGGGGATTGTATTTAACTGGTGGTAGATGACACTCAATTAAATAATATCAATTTGGCTCATGAGCTGCAGCATTACCAGATGTAGCCATAAACTGCAAACATCCTCTTTCTTTTGTTTTCCCATCATCACTGAGTAGGTTAAGGAAGAATATTTGCCTTTGTCAAAAATGTCCATAAAAATTACAAAAGTTAGCAAAAAATTGTTTAAAACACATAGAACAATTAAATTTTACTTCTCTATGCTCTCTGTAATAGAGTTACTGTAAAATATCACTGCAATTTTCAAACAATGCTTTCTGTTCATAAGATCAGTTGTTTATTATACTGATTTTTATTGTGGGAAGGATGGTTTGCCTAATTAGACACAAAATATTTGTCCTGGGCCTAGATTAGCTGGACCCAAATAATGAGATTTATGGACACTACAGATGTAAACCTTTTTTTTTGTTTTCTCTAGACCAGTCCTAAGAAAAGTGATATTAACTGCATCAGATTTATTCAGTCTCACTATTGCTATTTCACTATGCTGCAAGGAGGGCCTGAGTGGGAAGGACTCTGAGGATGTGAGAGTTTAATAATTCTTGTCAGAGATGTGCAAGACAATGGAGGGAAGAGTGGGACCTCTGCCAGAGGTGTCAGTCAGAGAAGGTGGGTCATTGATGCCTTCTATCCAAATGACAACTCCCAGTAGGAGTTCCTCATCAGAGGCTGCTTGGGAGCACTGGAAGAGTAGTCAGTTTTGTTCTGACGGGGTGATCAGGAGCTGGCATTGTATCCATGGCACCCTCCCCACTGTACTGCTGTATGACCTGCTGGTGGGAAATGCACTGTGCAAAGACAGGCTCTGCTGGCATGGGAGGAATCCTGCAGAAGTTGGGAGCTGTCAGGAAAGTTCTGACAGCTTGTGCTTTTCTGATTTGGTAACCAGCTGATGCATGGCTTGTTTAGCTGTGCTGTGAGGGTAGCAGGCCTTTACATGCTGTTTTGTTGTGGTGTGAGAAGTGTGTGCTTCTCATATATTGGTTTGCTCTGCTACTGCTTGAGGTTTGCTTGTGTTTTTATTACTTTCCTTGTTTCAGAAAGCAGATTATGAGAATTAATTTTGTTTCAGCAGAACATACCCTTAATCTACCCTAATCTTCAATTTAAAGTTGCTGTAGGCTATTTCCTGCATTGGTCTTACCTAAATATTACTGTCTAAAAATTAGGTGTCTAGCCTATAATTAGATAGCTTGCCTCTAGACTCCACTGCCGGTGGGGGGAGAGAGAGAGTTAATCCATCTAGCCTGTTTTATACAGACTTGACCCTCTCTGAACCAGCTCACACTTCCCCCCTTTATGAAAGGATTTGGTGGCCACATCGTTGATAGTTAACAGATTCCTGAGCCTCAGCTTTTCCGTATGTACTGACCGAAAATGTGTTCTGTCCAGCACTGCAACACTCCACAAGAAACCAAGTGTCACTGCTGAAGGTAGACTTAAGAGGTTGTTTGCTGCAATTGTCATCTCAGGGAGCAGTAGCAAGGGGGGA
>VYZP01036104.1:18268-42884 GCA_013400635.1 Hypocryptadius cinnamomeus
GGCCTGGGGCTGGCGGCGGGGCTGGGAGCGGGCTGGCATCGGGAGGCTGCGGGGGACTCCGACGCCGGGCGGGCCGGCCGGCCCTCCGCGCGTCCCAGGCGAAGCGGGTGGCGGGGGCGGCTGGGTAAAAGCGGGCGGAGGGCGTGGGGAGCCAGCGGGGTCTGAAGGAGTTTGAGCATCGGGAGTGGAGACTTGGCTGGGTGAAGCGCGCGGCTGGCGGGGGTTGGAGGGATGTTCAACCCGGCCGTGTGCGCAGAGGTGTTCGGACAACTGTGCCTGCGGAGCGTGCGAGCTGCCGGGGCCGGACAGGGCTCCTGCGAGCGCGGGTGGCCGTGGTCAGGAGGCCGTGGTGGCAGACCTGTGTAAAGTTTAGGAATGCAGCCCTTCTGTGCAGAGGCCCGATTCAAATCCCATCGAAGCGTGCGCGGGCAGTGCGCTGAAATCGGTGCGGTTTGGAACAACCTGATGAACACACCCACTGGCTGAGATCCCGCAGATTTAGGCTTAATGATATTATTATGAAGCATTTTCTGTAATTATTTTTCTCTTGGGATAGCCAGGGTAGTAGGATTAAATCTATGTGTAGTAGTACAGAGGATTCGTGTGATAGATGTGCACTGGTTATGGAAAATAAATGTGTATGAAAGTTTAAAGGGTACCCATTTGAATTGATTTTTATTTTTTCCAATCTAGGTAATAATTCTTAGTTAATAACAGTTCAGGATTGGATAGTTAGGAGTGCTGTATTACCACTGGGGTCTTTCCTGTATCCACAGATGGGGGAAAAAGAAGGAAACAAATCCAGAACAAACAGTACAGAAAGGAAAATGGCAGCAGAAATGCATGTTATCCCCATATTACTTCAGAGCGGTTTTGTTACAGCACTGAGAGAATCAGTCTGACACAGTTGGGTCATTGGACTGGAGCTTGTCACGGAGTCTGTCAAATGCCATGAATTGTGGTTATGGTGTCTGGGTCAGACCATCCATGGTACTGAGGCCTGACAGGCTGAAACAACTTTTTTGCTACAGAACCAGCACTTGACACTTGAGTCATAGCCTTAGGATGAAGAGCACCTTAATGGGCTTATGGTCCCATCATTCTCCTCTTAGTAATGGAGGTCTTAAGTGGTAGAGGAGGCTTAGAGGAACTTTCTGGGTGTACCTAATAGGAAAAAAGAGTGAAATTCTCAAGTGGAGCACAATGAACTGAAATATAACTGGATTACATAGGTATAATCTGCATATAACATGAGAGTGTACTGTCCTCTTTGTCAACCCTCAACATGCTTTCATGTAGCAGGACTGGTAGAGGTTGCTGATATTTCTGCCTTACACCTAGGAGCCTGCATACATACAAAAATATTGTGCTTGCATGTATTTACTTCCTTGAATAGTAAACCTCATAGGTGAGATTAGTGTAGTAATGCCTGTTAGGCTACATTTAGTGTACATAATAAACTGTCAAGTCATCGTTGATAACCAGGTGCACATATTTACCCTCTTGGAGGAATGTTTCTAACTGTCATTACCTGCTCGGTTTCTGCTTTCTCTGTTTATACTTTTGAGTATTATAAACTGGGAGGGCTTAAAATTTAACATTGTAAATAAATTACCTTTGGTTTCTGTGTATTTCTTTAGAGATTGTGAGTGTGGGAGTTCTCAAAGCTTAATGGGAAGGTTCTTTCAAGTAATTTTAAAGCAACAGATTAAACTTCTCTGCCTTTAGCATTGTGTTTCTGAGAGCTTTTAAGCCTGAAATTACTGAACTGCAAAGGTGCTTCCCAAAAGTAGCTCTGGCTATGTGGCCTTGAGTGTGTTGGAAGGTGGGTTTTCCAGGCAGGTTGTGTTTCTGTTAATGAGAGAAGCAGGCATAAAATGGATACTGAGGTCCGACTGCAAAGCATTGGGAGAGTAATAGGACTGGCACAATCTGGTTTTGGTTTGTCAGCTGGAATTCCTTCCAAATGGAAAAGTGGCATGGAGTCAGCAGCATTTGACTCCCAGACACAGACTTCTGAATTGGGGACTGGGAGCAGAGTATATTGAAGAGGTGTCCACTCCTGAGAGACGGCATAAATTGTTGCATTGACCAATACCTTCATAATAAGAGAAATCCTAAAGAGCTTCATTTGGACTTGAAAGCAAAGTGATCTGGGTTTTGCAGTGTGTGTTATCTGGATAATGCAGTTAAGAAGCATCACACGGTGTTCTGGTGTGTATTCACATGTACACTTGATGTCTGTGCCCTTGGGTGGAACGGCATTTCAAAGCTAGAGGTTTCAGGGGCTTGTGACAAAGTCACTTCTATGGACTGCCTGTGATACATGGATGAAAGCATCATAGGGTCAGCAATGGAATTAATATTGTTAAAAGGTGCCAGAGAATTTGGTCCACTAGTCAAAATCAGCAAAGTACTGGCACTATCAGGTCTTACAGCCATATTCTCTGCTCCAGAAAGAAGTCCACTGCTTGGCTGTGCCTTTGGTAGTCTAGTTTTGACCCTCACTCTTAAGCATGGGGATAGAGAGGATGAAGTTCCTTATAAAGATAAATATTATTTCTTCAGTTTCTGAAGTTGAGGAAAGAGAGAACACATGTGACAACAAAGAGAAACTGGTGGTCATGGGGAAGATACAAAAATTGTGTCTGTATGTTGCTGTAGCTGTGTAGCTGTCCAGGAGGAGAACACTGGAGAACGTTTTTATTGCTTGTTCTCCCCTGCTATGCTACCATGCTGGAAGCAGCATAAATATTCTCTGTGTTGCTGGTGGGTAATGGCAGAATAGCCAGAGAGTCTTGGAGAGCCTGTAAAGCCTTGTTGTGAAGTGCTGTGTTTTTTTACTTTATCAGAACTAGTTCATTAATCTCTATATGGAAATGAATTACACCAAGGTACTGATTATGCAGACTCATTTTGCACGTGAAACCCTTTTTGTGCAGCCCCTATTTGCTTTGGCTGCATTTGGATTTTCAGCCATTTAAAATGAGATGAAAAAGTATAAATAGTGTAATTGCTAGTGCTTTGTCTTGAAGCGTGGGTTAATTTGCAGTCCTGTTTAATTCATCTTTTGTATGCAGCCTAGTTCAGATATCACAGCCACATTAGTACCATGCTGGGGTTGATGTAGTCTGTGGAAGCTGCTGAGTTTGATGATGAGCAAAGGAGTTTTGAAGTAGGGTCCACCAGCAGTCTCCAATGCTGACTTTATCAGATACTTAGAAGAAAACCCCTCTGCAAGTAGCAGAATTGTGCTAATTTGTCTGTGAACCATCAGAGTGCTGTGATTGAGAATGTGGGCTAGTAGTGAGCATGGGCTTGTGATGACATGCCAGCATGTTGCAATGTTTTCTCTGCTGGTATGAATAGTAAAGGGGTTGGTGCTTTCTTCTGTTCAGCCCAGTTGAGTTGCCACTTTATTTCCAGCCCAGTTGCTGTCCCCAGGCTGAGAGTATGGATGCAGGACATTCCTAATCCAGCTGATTATGGGTGCTGCACCTATTCCTCACCCATGGAACTACCTGTTCCAGATACTGGCTTGTTTGTGAGCACCTCTTCATAGTTCAGAAGGATGAATTCCCCACAAGTGGATTTGATTCTACAAATACATAGCTCCCCAAATTATGGAAAATGATCATATGAAGAGTCTGAAAACTAAAGGCCCAGAGAGCTGTGCAGTGATGGTAGAGGAATAGAAAGGCCCAAGCAGTGTAAACAAGACTTTAACTTCATGCTTACACTTTACCATCGAGCTCAGTTTCACCCACCTTGTGAAGTGAAATTTATGAGAGGTGCAAAGTAAGGAGCATGTACAAGTCTGCTCCAGAAGTTTCAGAGTGGAGATGGCACACATTGGTAGGAGTTCATGAAAAATTATACTTTCGGACACAGCTTTTGTGGTTTGTTGTGTTTTGGGTTGATTTTTTTCACCCTTTTTTCTGTTTTGTTTTTTAAAGATAAAGACATCTGTGTGATGTATGGGATGCAGAAGAATCTTTAGAGCTTGTGTGGAAGAAATCAGTTGCCTTTTAGTTATGTGTTGTTCAGCTGTGTTGAATTCACTCTCTTCTCTTTTGCTCCTTCTTTCTAAAGCCAGGTGTGAATTCATTGCTGTCCTTTAAATCAGACTTTCAGCTTTGCTGTTTGAATGGGCTGTATACTCATTGTGGACAAAAAAAAAGTGGGTTTTCCTGCTTGATTAGCAAATGTTATTTAATTTAGCTTTCGTGTGTGTGTAAATGTATTTTCAGAGGCAATTTGCAAAATACAAGCTTCAAATACCAGATTTGCTTAGTGGAGGAGAGACCTTGCAAGACACATTAGGAACTTAAGAGGAAAATAAAATGTTCCCTTTCAGACTAATAATGATAATGTTATTTTTATAAATACTGCTAGTTATTAGAACACCAGAACTCATGTCCTGAACTTGGAGCCTGTTAGGCTAGGCTGTGTACAAACTCAGAACAAGCATGATCCTGGTCTGTCCAGTTCTACAAAGAGCAACACGAGATATGAATGGACACTGATGGACTGTGTGGAACAACTAAAGGGTGAGATGAGAGAAGCAGATAAACATCAGCAGTTTAGCCATATTTTTGTAAGTAGATAAAGTTAACAAATTTTTTTATTTCAAACTTCATTCGGTTTCTTGTTGTTCTTGAGTGAAAACCTGTCTAGTGAAGTTGGTGTGGAAAATTCATGGCTAGACTTGGGATTTTTTTATTTTCTTACTTTTGACAAATTTTTAAAGTTTATACATAATACAGATTACTGGAGGCAGAGCTGGGGGTGGTGAGAAAATAAGATAGTATTTTTTTCTCCACTCTCCCCTAATAAAGAATGAATGGGACTAATTTGGTGGGGATGTTTTCATGTAATTTTGTTGTTGTTGTTTGGACACAGACCAAATGAAACCACTTTGCCTCTAAAAGGAATTGTATTAGAAAACTGTAACTACTAACAGTTCTGATCTTTATTTGCTATATTCTTTTTGGTCTAGAATGAGATCAGTTGAGAGTGATCAGTTGACAGCCTTCAGATATTCAGTACATACCAGTGGATAGAGATATGCTGCTCAGTCTCTGTCACAGAATGTCTGAGTTGCGAAGGGACCCTGGGAGATCACCTGGCCCAACCCCCCAGCTCCAGTATAGTCATGTAGAGCTGATTGCCCAGGGCCATGTCCAGATGGGTTTTGAATATCTTCAAGGAGGGAAACTTCACAGCCTCTTTTGGCAACCTGTGCCACTGCTGGGTCACCCTCACAATGAAGGAGTGTCTCCTGATGTTCAGAGAGAACCTCCTATATTTCAGTGTGTGACCATCGCCTCTGCTCCTGGCACTGGGCACTATTGAAAAGAGCCTGGCTCTGTGTTCCCTCCATTCAGGTGTTTCTAGACATTTTTAAGATTCCCCTAAGCCCTCTCTTCTCTTGGCTGAAGAGTCCCAGCTCTCCTCATAGGAGAGATAATCCAGTCTCTTAATCACAGAATCATAGAACAGTTTGAAATGGAAAGCACCTTAAAGATCATTTAGTTCAAGCCTCTTGCTATGGGCAGGGATGTCACTCACTGACTAGACCAGGTTGTTCAGAGCTCCATCCAACCTGGCCTTGAACACTTCAGGGCCGAGGCATCCACCATTTCTCTGGGCACCTGTTCCAGTGCTTCACCACTCTCTGAGTAAAGAATTTCTTCCAAACAGCTACTCTAAATGTCCTCTTTTCATTTTAACACCATCACTCTTTATCCTGTCACTATCTGCCCATATAAAAAGTCCCTCTCCTTCCTTTGTACCTTGGAGGTACTGGAAGGCTGTAATGAGGTTTCTCCAAAGCCTTTTCTTCTCCATGTTGAAATCATTCTGGTGCACTTTTGCTGCACTTTCTTTGGTGTGTCCATGTCTTTCCTGTATTTGGGATCCCAGAACTGAACCTGTCATTCCAGGTGTGGCCTCCCAGTGCCTTAGTAGAGGGGATAGGATCACCTCCCTCCACCTGCTGTCAATACTTTGTCTAATGCAGCACAGGACATGGTTCAGCTTTTTGCCACTTCTGGCTTATATTCAACTTCCTGTCCACTGGCAGCCCAGGACCTTTTCTACAAAGCTGTTTTCCAGCTGGGTGGCCTCCAGCACAAACTAGTGCCTGGGATTGTCCCTGCCCGGGATTGTCCTTCCCCAGGTCCAGGACTTCACATTTCCCCTGGTTGGGTTTCTTGAGGTTCCTGTTGTCTCATTTCTCTGACCTGTCAAGGTTTCTCTGGGTGGCAGCATGACTGTCAGGTGTATCACCCACTCTTCCCTGTCTTGTGATCCCTTCCCAGGGATCAAAGTGAGGATGACCAGCCATCCTGTTGTTCCCTGGTTCTTCCTTGGAGATAGAAGTGACATTTTTTTTTCATCTTAAAACTAAGTATTGAGAAAGTGCTTTTCATGGGCTAGTAATTAACATTTGTAATGTGTCCTGTGACAAGTGCAGATGCACAGACCATCTGTGCCT
This sequence comes from Hypocryptadius cinnamomeus, assembly GCA_013400635.1. Taxonomy (NCBI): domain Eukaryota; kingdom Metazoa; phylum Chordata; class Aves; order Passeriformes; family Zosteropidae; genus Hypocryptadius; species Hypocryptadius cinnamomeus. The sequence goes on from VYZP01036104.1 coordinate 24,768, forward strand.
TTGTTGATCCTGTGCTCTTCCAAGCTTTCTTCAGACCCAAGGTTACAGAGAAGTCTAAGAATCCTGTAAATCAGCTTTGAACCCTCACGTCCTGCTCTGTTTTTCCAGCTGCTAGATTTGAAACTCCAGTGTTACAAGAGCACCAGAGAGCTCTTTCTAGACTGTGGGATAAATCGGTGCCTCAAAGATGAGAGTTTGGCTGCTTGGCCAGCCAGGAGCATGCTGGTCCTTGTTGGTGTCTGCTTTGTAAAGTAAATACAGTGTGGATTGAGCAATGATGGTTTGGTTTTTTTTTTAATTCCCTCAGAATGAGTCCACATTGGCTTTATAATACTTTCAAGTGATTTATTGAATTGCTTATTTCTAAAAATAGTGAGCAGCTTGACTAATACTGCGGCTTAAGGCCAGCCCAAAGACTACAGAAGGACAATAGGTCAAAAGAGAAACTCTTAAGTGTTTTGGTTATTTACAAAAATTGAACAGGAAATAGAAGGTGAATGAAAAAAGCATTCATTAGCTCCTCTGGGAATTAGCTTTAATTTCATGATCTTGTGTTCATGTTTTTCACTGTAGCGTGTTGCCAAGCAGAGCACACAGGAATTTAATGTTACCACTGCTGCTGCTGAACAATCTGTGATAGGATCACTTTCACTACTCTGGCACCTTGCCAAATTTTCCAATCTCAAATGATTATTGCAGTGACATTTGTCATATTGTATTAAAGAGTACGTGTGTGGGTGGTATTTGTTGTTTGAAAACAAAACTAATGAAGACAGGAAACTGAACAACTTCTGTTGCTTGGACTTTGAATGAAAACACAGATCTTTTTATTTGTGTTTTTCAAAACATACAGAGTCTAATTTCCATAAAATCCTGACCCAGCTGAAGTTGATGGAAAAGTCCTGCGAGTTTAAGCAGATTTAGGATTTCAGCCCAATTAATTGAACACAAGTATAAATCTACTAGTAGACTAAAACCATTTCATAGAGGTCCTAATAATTATAAAATACTGTTATGATCACTAAACACAGAATCAGAGGGAAGGTAAAATGCCTCAGTGATCAGATATTGATGTGTGAAATTATATAGCTCAGTGGTTTACCATCCTTCATGCATTTTTTTACATGGTGGATGAAAGATTATTTGAACTTTAGACGGGCAGTGCTGTTAAAACAAGCAGTCAAGATTGGATAGTTACTTAAATTTTATTTTGTGCTTCAGCAGATAAGGTAGCTGATGCCTACATCATACTGACAATAGAGAGCAAATTGTACAATCACCTTCTATAAACTGGACTTTGTAAAGCTGGCAAGATAAACATTTGAGCCAGCCTGATCTTTTATGTATGTATGCATATCCCTTTCAAATAGTGTAAAAAAGCTCTCATTGGATCCAAAATACTTTTTACCTCATATTTCTCAACAGTTTTCTTTCTATAATGCAGTGATGAGAAATGTGAGTACCTCCACAGGAAAAAATTTGTTTTTTCTACTTTAAAATACTTTAAAGGGAATACTATGATGCAGTCCTTGCTGCCTTTAGGTCTAGGTCAGTGGTGATCCATAAAGCCATGGAAAGCCATTCACATCTGTTTTACAGAGCTATACAGAAGAAGCAGTGAAATGAATAAGGGTGAATTGGTGGTTGCTAAGGATTTACAGTGGTATTTTGCTTCAATATGTGTGACCAACACTGTTTCAGACAATTGTCCCTACTTTTTCAGAGCAGGAGAGAAGTGCTTGGTCTTGCAGGTGTTTCTTTCTCCATGCTGGTAGGTCCATCTGCTGGAGCAGCAACATGGGTAGCATAGAGCGCTTTGCGCCTGGGCACTCGATGTGGCACAAACTGGAGTTTGTGGAGTTTATGTTTCATCAGTTCCAAAAAGGGTAAAGTATTCCTTTCCTCCAGTTCCCAGTTACTCACAGGCAGCCTTGTGGTTGTGCCAGAATTCATTGTGTGCTTTTGTGGGTTACTGAAACAGTGGATAATACATGCAGCAGTGTCTGTAGGCTCTGTGGTGTCCTTCAGTTATGGTGGATCAAGGAAGGGCTTGCCAAGCATCTTGATAGTGCAGAGGAAAAGATGAGATATCACAGCTAGGACAGGCATGTGGAGGAAAGAGAAGGTTAGAAATGGAACAAGCCTTCATCCTTTAGAAGACAGAAGCCATGTGGCAGTTGTACTGTACTTTACTTTGGGCCTGATGGTCCTTCAGGTTCTTTGTGAAGGCTTTTCTCTCATGAGATATTACTGCATCCCTGTAGTGGTTTGATAGAGAACTGTTTTCTGGAGCAGCTGGAGAAGGTGGCCTTTCGCCTCTGCATGTTTTTACTGATGTTATTCTGTTGCTTCCAGGGGTAACGACTTGTAACGCTGTGATACTGTTTATTGTGTAGTCAGACACAAAAAGAAACTCTTTTTTTTTTGGCACCTCTCCTAATCTGAACAGAAAAACTGCTGCATGATTTTGTCTCGAGCTGAACACAGACTTGGGAGAATCTTCTACTGGAGACAGTGCTTCTTGCTTGTCTACTCCACTGAGGGATAGTGCTTTCTACTTCCAGACTCAAGATCTGTTAGAGGAGATAAGGACTTGTGCTTAATTTTTGTCTTGTTATATCTTCTCCAGGCTTTCAGCATCAGGGATCAGCATTGGCCCTCTCATTCACAGCACCTATTTCATTCAGAAGTTAAAACAGTTGCATATATCTGTGAACTCCCTTGGGTTAATTTCACTGAAATGCCATAATTTAAACAAACAAAAAAGAGCAGAGTTCCAGGATGTAAAGGCAAATGGATTGCATTTCCATACCCTTTTAAGTGATCTAAGATCTGCAGTATCTCATCTCAGCTGGCTGCTTTCGAAGTCAGACAATAACTTTTGACCTCAGAAATCTCACACCTCTGTATCTTAATTGCAAGAGATCTTGAAAATAAAGCCAACCTGGTTTTCTTTTCACTAAAAATATCCTACTGTATATCTCTGTCCAGTCCAGAGGAGGAGGGCTTTCAAATTCAGATGTACCAATCAAGGGTTCTTTTGCTGACGAGCAGTGAAGCAGCATTTCCAAAACCTTCTGCTAAGTGTGGGGAGTTCCCCACTGCCTCTATCGTTTGATTTTTGGGAGCTCTTACTTGCTTGATCCTGAATGAGATTATAGAAGTGGTAGTACTTCTTTAAGCTGCTGCATTCTTATTGATCCCAAACCACCAGCAATGAACAGAGAAGCAAGTGGAGTGTCTAGTACATCTTCAGCAATGGTCTTGAAGCAGTTAAAAAATATTTTATTTGCACATGAAATTCAGCTAGTAAAGGCCATATTGATATATCAGTAAGACAGTCCGTACACAAGGCTGTATTATTAAGCTACATAAGCTGTTGTGTACAAATTTTTAATCTAGACAGAATCAAAATTTGGGGCAGCAAAGACAGTAGGTACTTTACACTGGGTTCTAGGACCCGTTTTGCATCTCTTACAAGTAAAATCACCATTTCATAGAAAATATATATTCATAGGCATACCATAGAAAATACCCTGACATGAGGTTTCAGAACTTCAGTCAGTGCAGTGAGAACACCTAGTTTGATGTTGCTCACTACTTGGAGCTTGTAAGTACTTCTAGTAATGCAACAGAAATAAGAACAGAAAAGGTTTATTTGAACTGCCCTGCTACCCCACATTAGCATGCTTGGTTTTGTCTCCTATTCCAGGGTTTTTTAAGCTTCCCCAGAGGTGACCAGCAAGACCCAAGTGTATCCTTGTCTTTTCTCCTGTTCTTTTTGACCAGCCCAGGACACACATTTCCAGGCCCTCATCTGTTCTCTGTGTGGCCACAGGTTGCTCTGGTGGCATTGGGCATTGCTTACACTGCTTTCACTGCAGGAGAGGTGAGGGAAACGGGCTGCCTGGCAGGAACCCTTCCTTTCCGCTTGCAGGGCCAAGCACGTGGGTCCTTGTGAGAAAAAACATGTGATAATTGGTTTAGTAAAATTTTAAATTCACTTTCTGTGCAACCAGTAATTGGGAAGGCAATTATGACTGCCCATTCCTGGGCTGCAAGTCCTGCTAAAAGCATGGTGGAGTACCAAGCATTCAGTGGTGAGCATGCTTGGTAAAGACTGTAGCAACAGAATTCCTAAATAAAAAAATTAACCTGTTTTTTGCAGCTATGACCCTCCACTTTCCTCCCATTTAAGGCTTTCCAAGGTACTGTCTATATTTTTAGATGTTTAGAGGCAGCGTGTTTCTCAGGCACTTGTTTTATTTAAGAAAAGGAAAACAGGGCTGAAATAGCTCTGCTGAGATCTTGCCAGTGATGACAAGCCTGGGGGCCAATGTCCAGTTGGAACCCAGGTAGCTGGGTTTGCAGGGTGGTGACTGCAGGTGACACCCCTGTGTGCGCAGCATAGCCAGGACACAGAATAGTTATTTCTTTGAGACTTAAACATTGCAAGCAAATTTTGAATATGCACACTTTCAGTAATTAGTATTAAAATTTGGTAACTGTTACTGATTGGTGTCTGATAATGTTAGAAGTTATGTCATGTACTTTTCTGTGAGGAACTCACTATGCCTGCGTATGGCATGGGAAAGAAAGCTACCGTACTTCCACATCTTCATTCATTTGTTGATATGGTGGAGAGAAAAAGGCACAAATATCTCTGAATAATTTTTGTTCAGACCTGAAAATGGTGTATAGGAAGGACCATGAATTCCCAGTGTTCCTTGCTGTCTCCCTTGTAATCGTAGTAAGACCTTTCTGTCCAGCTTTAATAACATTTATGCTTCCTGTGCCAGTTAGTGTAGTATTTCAGATGTCAAAAGTTGGTGGTGGTTTTGTTTGGGGTACAACAGGTACCTGGCTGGGTACTGGATTTAAAATGTGGGCGTGAAAGTTTTCGTCATTCATCTGGGTAGATTCTCTGTAACTTAGAAACACCTTGAACTGGTGCTGAGATGTGTGGGTTTTGTTGATGAGTTTAGGTTTAGCCAGGTAAGTGCTGTCATACACATGAGGGTGGTGGGAGGGTAGAAACTTCTTGCTGACTCCAGTTCTTGCTGCATAACACTGTATTGTGAATCCAGGCAACTTAACATACTTAGAATTTTGTTTTAATACATAGAAAATATATTCTATGGGTGGTTTTCTATGTTCGGTCAAATGGAGATGGGTACTTTTTCCTAGCCTGGTTGAAGATGAATAGTACATTACTGTACATTAATGTGTACTATATATTGTAAAGAACACTTACAGTGACCTTAAAATGCACTATGTTCTATATAGTTAGAGACCAACAATTTGTAAATACTTAGAGTGATTAGATCAACATGATTTATGTGTAATGAGCAACTGCTGGTGAAGCGAGTAATTAAATGCAAAGTATACTCGAAAATGTAATAATACATTGAAATTCAGGGCAGATTATTTCCAAGCATCATTATGAGAATCTGTCTTATCTCTTTGTGTTCCAGTATGAATAGAGATTTCTGGCAAAATGGAAATTTGATGCGTTCTTTCTTTCCAGTGGGGACACTGTTTTTGAATGTCAAAAATTAGAGCCTCTTTATGTAAAAAAACCCCTTCTGTTACAGGAACCTGAACTGGAAATATTGTATGAAGCAGTATGAGTGAACCAAAATCTTTGTGTTTCCCGGGATTTAATTTAAATATTTTTGCTTGCTTTTAATTTTGGTAGCAGGTTGGGTAGTTCTCATTTTTGCTTGTTGTGTTTTGTTGTGAACTTTATTCCTGATTTCTTTCTTGTTGGGAAAAGTGGCTTATCCCTGTCTCTAGAGCATCGCCTGGCTGTTCAGGCTGGCCTGAAAAGGGCCTTGCAGTTATTGAGCTCTTGTTTTGGCTGAACATTTTAAATGTATGTCATGTTATATGTACACATTTCATTCTTGTTTCCCATTAACATGCTAGGCTGAAATATATTGATTCCTTCTTTCCCTTCCCTATTGAGTTGCCTGTTTGTTCTGTAATGGATCAAAAATGTTGCTAAAGCCTTGTTTAATAAAAAACAAATCCTGGAACTTTTGTTTTCTTACCAGTTGGGAGTTTTATTGGCAGTCCCAAACACTTAGGATGATTACATCTATTACAGAAAACGGAAAGATGTGGTCACAAAGCCAGAATCAAAAAACTGTTTATGAAAAGCAGCAGAACTATACAGCAGGTTCGCTGGTGCTAAACCATCTCATAGCTAATCTGTCTTATCTGGTGGTTTTTTAATTGGTGTTTAATCTAAAGAGTTTTTTGATGGAATTAGATCAACTGATTACATCGTAAATCCGATGGAAATCAAAAAGCCGCATCCAAAACTGTGTCTTCTTTATCAGCTATGTAGTGTTAATATTGTGCATAGGCCTAGGACTCACTGTTAAAATTATTTATATATTGAAAATGCAATTAGCCAGAATTGGAGCAGTGAGTTGGGTGATTGCTGGTGGGGTGGGATTTTTTGATATGTGTTTTTTAATTAGCATGTTACACCCCCACACACATACCACCACCCCTCAACCCTGCCTCCCCCACTCTGGAAAACAGCCTAGTGTGGCTTGTGAGGGATCTTGTTTTTGGAGTGAAGTGACACTGGAGTTGAGTCCAGTTAGAGCGGTGTATAGGTGAGGTAGAGGAAATACATCTTTATGGGTTGAGGGAGAAAAAGAATTTTGTACAAAGATGGATACATGACAACGGCTTCAGGATTATTAAGAAATGGTGGGATTACTCTGAGCTAGATTCCCAAAATGTATTTCCACTAGTGTGTTTGTTTTTAAGGAACTTCGGATGCAGTCAGCTTTTCTACAGATACTTGCCTTGTAAAATAGTTTTATTGGTTTGTAGAGGTACTTCTTTGCTTTTATTGTAAAATTAGCCTTGTTATCCATATGAACAAAACATAATGGCACAAAATAGGCCACAGTTGCAAGGTTATTTACTTTACTCAGTCCTCTGAGATTCAAAATGTGTGTGGAACGGACATGCTCAATTTTCTCATATGTCTTAGTCCTTCCAGATCCCAGCAGACATTATGAGGAGAAATAGAAGTTAGCCAGTGTCCCCCCAGCAGGTTAAGGGGGCCGGCTGGGCTCTCACTGCTGGGCTGCATGACAGTGAGCTGCAAGCCGCTCTGTGGTGAGCCTGTGGTTGCCGGCCTGTTTCTTGTCAGGCAGATGCAGTCACGCTTGTGATAGGATCTTCTTCATCTGGTGTAAATCAGCGTGGCCTCATGGCAGGTGCTTCATCGAGTCACAGGGGTGGGAGGCAGTGCTCTGTTGAGCTGGACAGCTGCCATGTGGAAATCAACCCTTGAGATGTTTATAAAACTGTCAGCAAAGTAGGCATGGTATGTGGTGTGCCAATTCTTTCAATAGTTTGTTGTATTTCCATCTGTCTGTGTAGTCTGTTACAAAGACTGTTAAAAATTACGTTTCTATTCCAGCTGTGCCCACCTGAATCCACAGGTTCTGCACCAAACAAATAGGAAATTTGAAAGAACATGGGTAGGAGTGAGTTTTCACATTTGAAGGTATATTTCCAAACAGTTGGGTCACAATGCTAATATTCTTGGGAGTTCAGTGCTTTCCATTGTATAGGAAACACAGACACCTTAATGCCTGTTAAATGCTAATGAGCTATTTGAAAATAAATAACTCCAGTTTTTAAGCAGCAGTGTACCTTAACCAAGGGAAGATGATAAAGTCCAGTCAGGTTGTACTCAAGGGGTGACATACATAATCTGTCAAATCTGAGTCTCTGTGTTTCCATATAAATGTGATAGGACTACTTATTCTAGTGTTTGCTGATCCTTTGAATAGGCAATTCAGTGCCTGAGTTGTCTTTTTGATCAATAATTTTTTTGCTGTTCAAGGTAAAATGCAAGCTGAAATTTAACTGAAATTGGAGGAGACTGAGGTTTGACTGCAATGTCAGCGTCTTATCAGGATGTGCTCTTGGGTAGGGCAAAAATTGACTGCGCATAAGTTAAGGCCTAAACTACTGGAAAATTGCAGCCTGCACATCGTTTGTAAGGAATAGTGAGACATTTCTCTAAATTCCTCAGTTTGTGTCAGTGTCAAGCATGCTCATTTTGGACAGGACTTACATTGCAACACGTGGTCTTGATGTGGAGTTCAGGACCAGCAATTTGGTTATGGCAAAATACACCACATAAAACTTTCTATAGGCAGATTAAGATAGGTTTTGCAATGAAAAATTATTAATATACTGCTGAAAATAGTGACTGTGCTAACAATTTAGCTGTCACATGGATTATTAAACTTTGTGATTTAATAATAATGAATCAAACTTTAAAGTAAACCCCTTAACTTAAAAGTAAAACCCTCAATCTAAATATATACTATTGTCTTCACAGCTTTGAAACAGAAATTGAAAGGCTTTCTTAATAAAGTTTTTACTTAGAAACCAGAGCAAGAAATGGTTTTCAGTTTTTTCAGGATGATTACTGAAGGAGTAATGCCACATCAGACCTCAGCTCTGGCACTGCCTGCCCCATGCTTGAGCTCCAGTGGGGAAGACTTGGGTAATATGGTTGTTTCCAAGGAGCACAGTATCAAAAGTTTCCCTTGCCTAATAGTGATGGGGGAGGAAATTGATGAAGACAGGTGGAGGTAACTGCAGAGAGAAACAAAACTAGTTTTTTTTCATTTACAGGTGGGTTATAGCTCCTGTTTCTGTGACTGAGCTTCCAAGTGATGTTGGTTGCCTGAGGCCAGGTTGCAAAGAACTCTGTTGAAAGTAAGCTGAAGGTTGCTAATGGCTTAAGGGTGAAAATACAAAGTGAATAGCATAGAAAAACAGCCTATTAACAAGTGGCTTGTATGAGTGATAATTCATCAGGTACATGAAAAGAACAGACATTTTACCAGTAGTTGATACTGGAGGCAGTAAGATGGCAAATTTGGAGGACAAGAAAAGGGGAACCATTCAGGAATAATGTAATCATGGAATCTGAGAACAGCAAAGGATGGAGAAATGTGAAGTATTGGAAGTTAAGCTGAAATAAAATGGTGTCAAAATCTTACGTTCTGTCTGTCTGTGAGACAGGCCTAGACAGGTTCGACTAGATCTTCCACAGAATTTTTGCGGAAACATTCTGGACTTGAAGGACCACCACAAGACTCAAGTGGGTAAAAGAATATTAAGGATCTATGAAAAAAAAATAGTAACTGATAAAATATTACAGAACAGTTAACTATCTGGAAAGATATATTGGAAATTGCCTGTTTTATCTCTGAACTATGAGTGCTGGTGAAGCAAAGTTTGAAATCTGAGGCATCCTGGTCATTAATCAGTGTTTGCCAGGAAGTGAGGAGCCTGATCGTTCAAATGACCATGGCCCTCAGCACTCCTCACATCAATGGCTGCTTGTGTAGGTGGTTGGATTTCCAGCATAAGACACCATACACTTCCAGACAGGGCAGGTGCCTCAAGGGGTGATGGCTTCCATAGACATGGATTAAAAATAGAAAAACTGCATGTGGAGTAAGAGAAAGCTACTGGAGAAAGCCCATCAAGGAGAACTCTTGGCTTTCACTCATGATCACCTGTGTCTAAAGCAGAAAAGATTCCTTACATGGAGTCACTCTCAAGGGAAAGTTTGGAAAGAAGTTAGTATTTCCAAGCATCTGTTGAAAACTGAAGGTGAGGAAGAGAATTAGTCTAAGCTGTGGATTTGGTCTTCTGCTTTTTCTGGCCATTGGCTGAAGAACCTGAGCTGCTTCTGCAACCTGAGCATTTGCTCTGTGATTTTTGTCTTCCCTCACTTCCGTATACATGCATGGGACTGACTATTAATTGCGGCATATTGACATATGAAATGTGTTTGTACTGGATGTGGATAAATTTGATATATAGGAATAAATTATCTGGTATCACAGTAAAAGTATTCTGCTATTTTGGTTTTGGCTTTATGTTACAGCTGTAGTCTGAGCCTGCAACCTTCTGTTGTCACTGCTTAGATCTGTAAAGAAAACTCGGCAATGTATGGCACAATATATTTTCTGAAACTGAGTAAAATCCTAAAATTTCATAAATAGAAGACAAAAATACCTTTTTTTCTTTGGTACAGTCATGCACTTAGTCCATTAATTAAAACCATCCTGATGAAAACTTAAGTTCAGTCTGGCATTGGAGAGTAGGAAATGAGGGGGGCTGTCCCTCTCCTCTCCCGTGCTCTCGGCGTTTTCCACACTAAGGGTTGTTGAGGGTAAGGAGGGAGCTGCTGGTGCTGCCCAGTACTTGTGACACCAGCACCCCTGCCCCGCACAGCGTGGGGAGCTGCTCCTGCCCCGCACAGAAGCCTCCTCTGGCAGGAGATGGAAATGAGGTGGAAATCCTGGGCAGGGAAGAAGGGAGGTGTGGTCATGCAAGGGAAGACCATGCAGCAGTGGAGGGGATGGAAATCAAGCCTTGTTTGATGTTACATAATTTCTAGGGGCTGGATATTGGAACTTGGTTATTTTCAGGCTCTTTTGTTACTTCCGTGCATTACTTATAAGTCAGTTTTAATGAAAATTGAAGGCAACTCAGCATTTCAGTGATTCTCAGGCACTCAAAAAAAGGCTAATTGTAAATCTAAGAAGTTTTTTTTTAAAAAAACATTAAATCAGAATTCAATTTGTGTTGTTTATATGTCTTCTCCTAATTCTGTGTGATCACATGCTGACTGTTTTGTCTTCCAGGCAGATTTTCTTGGTAATGTGTCATCTGTTTGTGTGTGAAGAAGTGTGAAGTGTCTAATTCTTTCTACTGTTTACGTTCATAGAATAATAACTCTTGTTTTCTTCTTGAAGCAACTGCTAAAGGCCCCTCAGTGGAAGCACTAGAAACAATTAAATCAACAGTCCTAAATAGTTATGCATTCATGATGTGGTACACTTTACAGAATGCTGCAAAATTACTGTGGCAAGTATCTTTCCATGAACTTAAAATTGCTTGCACTATTTTTGTAGCTGCCAAAGCTTGAAATCTGCAAACAGAGATTTGTGGAGAGAGGAATATATTTTACTACATAAATATATACACAAATACATTCATTATTCTTTTGGATGATGAAAAGGAGGAATAAGTTGGAAGAATTGGCATAGGAATTTCAGTTTATTTGTGCTATTACTATCTGAGGACAATACAGCTTGGATATCTCCAATGTGAAGATCAGAAATAATTTACAAATATTTTAAAATCCAGTTTGCCAGCTCTAGAAGGCACCTGGTTTTCTCTGAGCAGGTGCATGTGGTGTGGAAGTACCTCTGCTCAAGGCAGGAGAAGCTGCCACTTTGTTGGGCCATATTTTGCTTGGTTGTTTGGGCGGGTTGGAGCGGTCACCTCACAGATAGGTCTGCCCCTGTGAAACTGTAACTGGCCAGGGAATGGATTTCACAAAAAAATCTAGGTCCTGTGCTTTGTTTTGCTTGCTGGGAAGGTGGAGTGGCTTGGTTCTGATGAGTTTTCAGGGTCTTCCCTGCAATAATTTGCTTTATAAACACCAGCACATTGTATTCCAGAGTGGTAGTGTGTTTGTTAAGATCCCTATTTGCTTGGGAAGCCTTTGCTTGTGGGAAGTGGCAGACCAGATCTGGGAAGTGCTGGCGAAGAGGCAAGAGTTGCTCCTGGGTGTGTGTCCCTGCTCTGTGATGGCTCCTCACAGAGATCCTGCTGCCATCGCTCTCCTTTGCCTTCTGGCAGATGAGTTGGATCATAGCAAATTATTTTACTGCTCCTGGAAAACCCCTTATTTACAAATACAGCTTTTAAAGAATCCAGTATGTGACTGTGGGAAGCGCTTTAATTTTTTGGTTGTGTTTAATCTAGAAAAATTCTGACTTTTTTTCCTGCAATTTTAGGAGGAAGGCAGCTAGGATTTCTTTTGCATAGCTACGCAGCACAGATATGTGTGCATTAAAGATATGTTGTTTCTAATCTGGTTTCTGACATTCTAGTACAAATACCTTTTTGATTTAGCATAAAGAGGCTGATAGTTTTATCAAATAGACAAGAATTGTTTATTTTTCTGGCTAGTCTTCAACATTTTTGAGAAATTAATGGCAGTTTCAGAATTTATGAAGGACAAAGAAATGGTATTCACTAATTCAAATAATTGATTAGAAGCAAATGCCTGTGGGTAGTGGGTTGTTTCCCACTTTAGGCGAATTAAAGGAAAATTTAATAATTGCTTTCAATTTTTCAGGCAGCCAACATCAAGCGTGAAATGACCTTCCATGCATTTCAACAGGAGGATGTAAAAAGTGACATCAGTCGAAAACTGCCAGACCAACAGTTTCTCCTGTTCACCACAAAGGAGGAAGATTTAAAAACAGCAGAGACCAAAAAACTTAACAGAGCTCATGAGTGTGAAAAGGAAAACACTCGTTCTGTTTGTCTTCTGGAACAGAAGCGCAAGGTTGTTTCTTCAAATATTGATGTGCCTCCAGCAAGGTGAGTTTGACTTTTTTTTTTTTTTGGTGTTATGTTTTGTTTTAGCTTTGTTCCTTTTTCTTCCCTGCCATTTTTTAAATGGGACATTAGATACAAGTTTGGTAAACAGCACTAAGAGTAGTGTTTGTGCCCAGGCAGTCCGAAGTCAATCACAACCTTTCTATTTGAGAGATCTGCTAGGAAATTAAAAACACCAGTAGCAGAAAATGAGAGCATCTGCAGAGTAGGGCTTGCTATTGCTTTTGCATTGTTTTTGCTTTTAGAATGTGCTGCAGCTGAGGTACTTGGAGAAGAGGATAGGTCTTAAGAGGAAGAGATTGTTGACTCAGCTTCAACCTGAGAAGTAATCTTCTAAATTAGACACAGAATCATCTTACCTGCTAGCAATTTGTTTTTCAAATTTTTTTACTGTCATACTTGAAGACATTTTATACTCATTGGGTATTCTGTGTTGAAAGATGACAAGTGCTTTTTCTTTTTCTTGTTCCCCTTAGCATCAGTCTCTCTGTAGAGATTTCTGCTTAATCTGCCTGGTAAATTTACTTGCGTGTAATTCAGTAAAAGGCCTTTCAAGTTTATGATGCTACTTTAAAAATCTGTAGTCAAAACAGATGTTTCATTTTTCAGTTTGTTGGCTTTCTGAAAACCAACATAACCAGCAGGTTCTACCACATCATCCAGAATAGGATCACTTGATGTTTTTCTCTGGCTGTCATGGATGTCACTTGCACTGAGTCCATGAGCACTTTTACAAGAGTTTCCTCCCATATATATGTAGTAAAAAGCTATGTATTACAAGCTTGAAAATGTTAGGGTACTTATTTGAGATTTTCACTAGTAATCAACCTTGTAATGTCTGAGTGCCCTTCTCATTCATCCTGTGTGTCTCAAAGCAAATAGGATCACAAGAACATGTAGGTCAGGAGGGACCTCAGGAAGTCACCTAGGCTAACCTTCTGCTCAAACCATATGTTAGCATTTCCATTTAACAACTCAGGCCGCTAAGGTACAGGGTTTAAGTGCATTTTTGTGTGACTTCATGCAGATAATCTACTTGAAGTAGTAGTCAAGCCCCCATTTTCTGTAGCTACAAGATCATCCTTCCTTGGAGGGATGGATATTTTTTCCCGAATGAGCTGGAAAAGAGGATGAGTAAACATCTTTAATGCCTTCTTAAGGCTAATTGTGATACTAGTTGTGAGCACAGGATACTTAAGATGATAGGAAATAAGTTCACTTACAAAGGTATCTTCTAAAGTTGTTCTTTCCATCTGCATGTATTTTGTTGGGGCATAAAAATCACTGTGTTATGTCGTTGTGTGTTTTCAGACATGCAGGTTGAGCTCCAGGATTAGCAGAATTAAAGAATGAAGTAGGAAAGAAACCTGGAATTTATGTTCAATAGCATAATAAACATTTTGGTCATTCTTGCTACATATTTCCAGTCAAGCTTAAGTTTTGCTTTGAAGCTGAGGTGTTATTGGGCCATTTGTCCACAGCTGATGGGAAGAACACTTAAACCTTTGCTTGGAGATCTTCCTAAATACTTGCTGTTGTAATGAAGGGGAGCACCCAGTCTCTCTTCCTCGGCAGCACAGTTTGATCTCTAAGTCACATTCTCCAAGAAGACTCCATCCGTTTCTTGCCTCTTTCTAGGCCCTTTCCAGTCTTCTGTCTAGGACTGTACTGAGAGAGTTGGATGTTCCCCAGAGGTAAATTCCTTGTTCCTTTGCCTCCTGGCAGGACTCATTGGGTAGACTGTCCTCTCTTCTGATGAGAAAATCCACCTACCTTTGCAGATTTGTTATACCCAGTTGTGGAAGGTCATCTTGAATTAATCAGATAATGTTTACAATTATGTGGGACAAATAAGGGGTTTAATGTGGTCTTAATTTCTTATTGCTACATATACCCTCTTTACAAAAAAACCCCAAAGTTTTTATTTTGTGAAGAGGGTATATGTAGTAATAAATGAAAGTGAAGCTTGTTATTTATTTTGTTTTAAAACCTTAGTGGAACTGAGCGGAACCCATTTCACTTCAGATGCCAAAGTGAAAGATAACATAACATTTTGCAGTATCCAACTAATCCCATGACAATATTTAAGTGATAATATTTAAGTGATTTTGAGACAGGAGTTTATCAAAGCTTTGGATTCATTATTAGTAGGGGCATATGAGTATGTCCAAAAGAGCTCTGAAAAAGTGTTTGCAAAAGAGCTGCTAAAGAGGTGGATAAATTTACTTCACTCTTTCCACAAAATTAAGCAAAGGCCATATTTTCTTAGCTGTTTTAAGGATCTCAATGAATAAGAATGGAAATCTTTGTGAGGCACTGTATCTAAAATAACTAACAGTTCAGCAAAACACCAGCATAATGTTTCTTGGAGGCATTCAGCTTCAGAGCTTTTGTTATTGCTTATGGACTCTGACATTTTAGAAATGTTAAAATATCTTAACTGAGTCCTAGTGTTTTGTGTGCCAGGTAATCAGGTGCATGGAAATTACAGTAAAATAAATATTTCATTGGATGCAGAATTTTTAAGTTCGTTGTTTACATTTTTATTTCATCTTGTGAAAATACAACATATGTTTCTCTCTATGTTATGTCCTGTACTGGAAGTGTCTTTTTGATTAAGACAGGAGGAGATCATGACTTTTTTGTAATGATTTTTATTTCTGGAATGCAAGAAATGAAATGACAGTTAACAGCATTAATTCTTCCCTTTTCAAATTTCTTCAGTTGGTCATTTTGAACAGAATTTATCTGAGCTAAATTGTGTTCCTTTTCTGAAATGCAGATAAGCATAAATGAAACTGTTCAGCTTGAGCAAATGAATTATTTGATATAATGAGGAAACTTAAAGTCTTTAATTTTCCTTTAAATATTGAATTTATTGTCAGTTTTGATGCATAAAGAACTGCAGTCTTGGAAAAAGTGGTCTGGCTTTGAACTGCAGTTATCTCTGAGAATTGAGATGTTCTCTGTAGAAGAGAGAAAAATGCACTTTCTGTTGATCTCCAGTTCAAGCAGCAGCAATCAAACACAGCCAGATCCATGGATCTGAGTAGTGAAAGGCCATTTTACAAAAAGAGAGTGGTATCACTGTGGGACTAATCACCTTGTCTGGTGGGCAAAGGCAAGCCCAGGTTTGCCAGTATTTCAGACAGCTATGTCTGTAGAGGTCAAATGTAATCAGAGAGGGTGTTCCCAGTAGGCAGAGGTGTGGAAGTTAACAGGACCTTGGTCATTTGTATTTTCTTCAGTTACTTACCATCATGGACACATAGTTCCAAAGCATGTCAAAAAGAAAGACATGAAAGAGCCTGGACTGCTGATACGGTGGGTGTGAGGATGTGAGGAGGGACTCAGTGCCAGCCAGGTACACAGGGAATGGTTCTACCTCTTGGAAGAAGGAGGATAGAGGGGTGAGTGGTGGAGAGCAGGGGATGAAGTTTCTTTTTTTGAGTAAAATGTGAGAATAAATGTTGGAAAATGGTGGTGGTGTTAAAGGCCTTTTTAAGACTGAAGTGTTTTGACCAATGGTAGCTAGAAGCCATTCAGAACTTAAATGCAGTAGTGTCAGAGGAGGTCCTTTCAGGTGTTCCAGAAGGCACTGGGCACACATCACTTCTACCCCTCTGATGGGTAGGTGCGTTTGAATAAATCAACAGATTTTCTTTTATTAGTCTTCTACTAGATGACCTCAAAATATTGTGAAATTTGTATTATCTTCTTGATACATCATCCTCATTTTCCCCAGCCCTCCTGTGCTCTGTTGTCTCTGAAGAAAAGAACAAAAGATAAATTTTCTAACTGCCTAACTTTTTCTACATAGTTTGTGCTGCTAAAGGACAAGCCACAGCTAAGCATCTGTTGCTTAAACACTTCCTTAGAGTGTTAGAATAGTTATTGTGCAATAAACCTTAGCTGCTGTGCTCTTCGGTTTCACTGCTCTTAAGCAGTGACATTTGCCATGACAAAAATGTATTGGATTTTGCTATCTTCTGATGCTTTTATATTAAAAAAGCTGCTCTATTACTGTGAAATTAATTTTTATTCCTGTACCTATATTTTATCTACTAATTAGTTTCTAATTTAATGGAAAAATATATTAAATAATTGAATACCTCTAGGAATTCTCTCCAACATTGTCTCTTTAGGTCTTTGTAGAATAGCTACAGAAAGCTGGGGCAAAATGAATTTCAGCCATGTTTCCTGACTGTCATTATAAAGAAATAGTACAGATGGTGATGTATTTTCATCCCTAAATGATTTTCTTGCCTGGTCTCTCCAGGAACATAGCTCTGGGCAGCCTTCTGATTAGAGTGTGTTGTTGATCTGTAAGGCCTGCTGGGCATGATTGATTATGCACCATGCATTCCAATGGAAACATTTGCATATTTTCATAGCCAAAACTCTCCAGGAGCCTGACTTCAAGATCAAAAGCAATATCTGCTTAACTATGATAACCTCACTGGAAGGACTTCCCAATCTGCTTGTAGGGGGAAAAATCTGCCAATCAAGTTGTGCTTTTCTGTTTATCTAGAGATGGTGTTTATTCAGAGATTGTCTTCTTTTATTTTTCTCCATCTGTTTTAGACTAGTCCTCAGTTTTCTTGGGGGAGCTTCTTTCCTATATCTCTCACAATTTTTGCTGAGGGGATTGATGGGACGGCTTCAGAGGGCATCAACTATTTGTTGGCTGCTGAGGATTTTCAGCTTAATTGAGTGAAAACAAAAGGCCAAGAAATCAGGCTATGCTTTGGAGTTACTGACTGTAGTTCTTTGAGCTTCTGAGCCCTGTAAATTTCCCTGCTAGACCAATAGCTTTTCATGGAGGTGTAATATTTTCTCCTATTTTTTCACAATCCTGTAGGTTGAGTGCTCCTATTTCTTAAGTTTCATTTTCTGTACTCATGCTACTTAGAAACTTTGATAACAGTTGTTTTTATATAACAGAAACTAGTCCCAGTGTCATTCCTGTATTTCAGAGTTTCTGTAAAAAATCTGATAGTTGGCAATACCATGCATTTAAAAGTAGCTTCTCCAAACATATACACCAGTGAATTATTGAAGTAGTAAATTGTTGCTTTGTTTACTACACTTGTTTAGTTAAATATGTGTGCAACTTGATTGAATTTTACCAAATCCGTCAGTAAAGCTTGATTATATTTAATATTGATGGTAGTAAACTGATTGTCATGGTCTGCTACAAAATGGTGTGGTGCCTTCTAGGATCAAACTGATGACAGAGAAAAAAGTCTTATCCAAAGAGCAATCAGAGAATGGGTCTGTGAGCATATTTTGAAGTAAAAACCTATGTATTTCTTGATGCTGTTTTCCAGTGCTACATTTCCTTTGCACTCTAGAAGGACTGTAGATATCTTTTGAGCTCTGGATGCCTTTCATTTGCCTGCAGTATGAAAAGGCAGTGTAGCAGAAACTTCTTTGAAAATGGTAGATTAAATTGCTAATAAAAACTTTGCACATAGTTTCTGCAGAGCCAAACCACAGCTCCAGAAGTCACCTGGCACATCTGGAAGGCCATCTTCAGGTTGGTTGCCTAGGTGTGCATAGTGTTTGTTGCCATGATAGCTGAACTAGCTTCCCATGATGTCATCATTCCTGACAGCTTGGAAAATGCTGGAA
>VYZP01036107.1:0-10069 GCA_013400635.1 Hypocryptadius cinnamomeus
ACAAATCCCCAGCAATCAGTGAATCCATGGATCCCCAGGAATCAATAAATCCATGGATCCCCAGGAAGCAGTGAATCCATGGATCCCCAGCAATCAGTGAATTCACAAATCCCCAGCAATCAATGAATTCATGGATCCCCAGGGATCAGTGAATTAAGGGACCTGCAGGGATCAGTGAATTCACAGATCCACAAGGATGGATGGGATATCAGGATATTGGGAAGGAATCCTGCCCTGGCAGGGTGGGCAGGCCCTGGCACACATTCCCAGAGCAGCTGTGGCTGCCCCTGGATCCCTGGCAGTGCCCAAGGCCAGGCTGGAGCAGCTGGGACAGTGGGAGGTGTCCCTGCCGTGGCAGGGGTGGGGTGGGATGATCCTTCGTGTCCCTTCCACCCCAAACCATTCCAGGATCTGATGGTCTTTCCTCTGCCCAGGCTCCCCCTCTCCAAGGAAGCAGCACCTCTGGACTTCTCCATGAATTAATAAAAAATAACAACACAAACCCTGATTCCTGGCTGTTCCCGGCTCCTCCAAGCTAAAAATTCTCCGGAGCCCCCCAAACCCCCCGGGATGGATGCAGAGCACCAGGATTTATTCCTGCCGGGAATATCCACGTAAACCCCAGTGCCCCGCACTGCGGGAGGCTCCGGGAGAGGGGCGGCTGCAGCATTCCCTCCGGGAAGGACGGTTCCCAATTTCCCCTGCCGGAGCTCGGCGGCAGCGCACGGACACGCACAGGCAGCAGAGCTCCGGGGAGCTGGGGAACGGCTGCTGTTTACAGGGCTCGTCAGATTTTTAATTATTATTTTTTAAATGGATCCTTTTCTCCAACAGAAAATGCCAGCTGGGTGGGATAAAACCGCGCTGTAAGGACCTGCTGCTTTTTTGTTGCTCTTTCTGACAAAAGCCGGGCAGATTTCCCAGGAAAACCTTCCAAGCTCTGCCCCCAGATCCTGGAGCATCCGTGGATTTGTGTCCCAGGCCCAAGATGCGCAGGGAGAGGGAAACAGCACCAAAAAAATGCCAAATAAATTTCCCTGTTTCCTCCATATGGAGAAGTGATGGGGTGTAAAACCCTTCCCGAGATCCATGGTGTATTTCTGATGGAATATTTGCTTCAGATGCTACAGATTTAGGGAAAAAAAAAAAAAAACCAACCCCAAAAAAAACCAACCCCAAAAAACTCCCACTAAAAAGTGAAATAAATCCAAAGTTGTTTTCCAGATTTTCAAGGCATTTGAGTATCACGACTTCTGTTAAAAACTGAAAATTAGAAAATGACTGAAAGCTTGTATTTTCAACGCTGGACTGGGAGCTCTGCTCCCAAAATCCACCCCAGAGGAAGGAGATGGTTGGCCCTGGAAGCCCAGGATGTCAGATCCTGGCTCCCACCTGCACCCGGGTTCACTTTGGGAATATTCCCCTGGAATTTACTGACCCAGGGATGGGTGTTAATGCTCCTCCTTGGAGGCACAGGAGCTTCTCCATCTCCCACGGGAGATCGTTCCTGGTTTCCAGCTCTGTGGAGCCTGGATGGTTTGTCAGAAAGTTTCCAGCACTGAGTGGGAGCAAATAAATTAAAAAAAAAAAAAAAAAAAAAAAGGTGAAATCAGATAATTTAAGCTAATTTAAAAAATAATTAGAAATATAAGCCGAAGATGCACAGCCCTGTGCAGCTCTCGGGCTGCAGCCTGCCTTTCCTTATTCCTGTGGTAATTCCTTCCTGCCAGCCCCAAATCATCCTGCCAAACCCAGCGGGGAGAGCAGGCACCCCAATCTCACCCGAGCCCTCTTCTCCCTCCTTCGGAGCCTCCCGGCCCCGGGAAGCCCTGATCCATGGGAGCCTCCCCAGAGGCGGCTTTTCAACACCTCCGAGCTGGGAGATTTTTGTTCTCCAGCTCAGGAAGAGCAGGCGGGCTCAGATCCCATTTTGGGGTCGGGATTTGGGGACCCGGGGTCAGATCCCATTTTGGGGTCGGGATTTGGGGACCCGGGCTCAGATCCCATTTTGGGGTCGGGATCTGGGGACCCGGGCTCAGATCCCATTTTGGGGTCGGGATCTGGGGACCAGGGTCAGATCCCATTTTGGGGTCGGGATCTGGGGACCCAGGGTCAGATCCCATTTTGGGGTCGGGGTTGGGATTTGGGGACCCGGGGTCAGATCCCATTTTGAGGTCGGGATCTGGGGACCAGGGTCAGATCCCATTTTGGGGTCGGGATCTGGGGACCAGGGTCAGATCCCATTTTGGGGTCGGGATCTGGGGACCCAGGGTCAGATCCCATTTTGGGGTCGGGGTTGGGATTTGGGGACCCGGGGTCAGATCCCATTTTGAGGTCGGGATCTGGGGACCAGGGTCAGATCCCATTTTGGGGTCGGGATCTGGGGACCAGGGTCAGATCCCATTTTGGGGTCGGGATCTGGGGACCCAGGGTCAGATCCCATTTTGGGGTCGGGGTTGGGATTTGGGGACCCGGGGTCAGATCCCATTTTGAGGTCGGGATCTGGGGACCAGGGTCAGATCCCATTTTGGGGTCGGGATCTGGGGACCAGGGTCAGATCCCATTTTGGGGTCGGGATCTGGGGACCCAGGGTCAGATCCCATTTTGGGGTCGGGGTTGGGATTTGGGGACCCGGGGTCAGATCCCATTTTGAGGTCGGGATCTGGGGACCAGGGTCAGATCCCATTTTGGGGTCGGGATCTGGGGACCAGGGTCAGATCCTATTTTGGGGTCGGGATTTGGGGACCCAAGCTCAGATCCCATTTTGGGGTCGGGGTTGGGATTTGGGGACCCGGGGCCAGGTCCCGATTTTGGGGTCGGGATTTGGGGACCCGGGCTCAGATCCCGTTTTGGGGTTGGGATTTGGAGACCCGGGGCCAAGTCCCTATTTTGGGGTTGGGATTTGGGGACCCGAGGCCAAGTCCCGATTTTGGGGTCGGGCTCTGGGGACCCGGCCAGCAGCACTAGGTGGCATTGTGAGACCGGCGGCTGCCCAGCCCCAAATTAGTGACAATTATCCCTCCTGCGCTGCTCTCCGCGATGGAGCCGGTTCCTTATAGCCTGCAGGATAAATTCTATAGGGTGCCTGCCTCAGTCAGGGCTGTTCCTTCCCAGGCTCTCCCTTCCCAGCTTTCACCTCAATCTGTCATCCAGATTTGACACTGCCTCGTTCCAACAGTGCTCAGGAATGACATGTATATAATGTGGAATATTGTGCACATTTACAGCCAGCGCTTTTGCCCCTTCAAACATTGCTCATTGCTGGGTTCTGGCAGCCGCCGTGCTGGGGAGAAAATAAAATTACCGGGGAAAAAAAAAATAAAAATCAAAACAAACCAAACCCACCGCAACAGAGGGTTCTGTTCTGATCATCGGGAAGGAAAACTTTGATTTGGGTGCTGGACAGAGCGGGGTTGGATTTTCGGGGGTTTGGGGCTGGGAATTGTCCGGCAGCTCGGGGCTAATTAAAGAGGAGCTGCACGGCGCTCGGCGAGCTCCCCGAGCTGGCTGCTTTACGATTCTCTTCCATTAACACTCCGGATTATAAATCAAATTAACTGGCATTTCTATTAAAAAAAAAAAAAAAAAAAAGAAGAAAAAAAAGGAATCCTTTCAGGAGAGCACCCAGCCCAGCCCAGCGGGCTGAGCCCCTTTTCCCGGGGAGGATCAATCCCATCCCAGCTTTGTTCCCACCGCCGCCACCATCGCCCCTTTCCTGCCCTCCCGGAACAATCGGGGAGGACGGGCAATTATTCCCTTGAAGGGAACAAAACAAAAAGTCCCAGTTAGGCAGGGATGACTTCCCGGCTGGGCTCAGGGAGCCCCGCGCTGATCCCGGCTGCTTCCAGCGGCAATCCGGCAGCAGCAGCACCAATCCCTCCCTGCCCCAGCCGGACGCACGAAAACACACAAATATTCGTGAGCGCACAGCGCTCGGCGGCCACGGGGCTCCCGAAGCCTCTCGCCACCCCCCAGCCCTGGGGTTGCACAGGGATTTTAAAATCAAGGCTCTGTCCCTTTCTCCCCCATCCCGGAGCCGCTCAGCCGCATTCCCGGCTTTCCCCAGGCTGGGGATTCCTTTGGGATGGGTTTTATCTGCTGCCCGCATCCCTCTTTGTGTGTTTTGGGCTGGAATTTGGGATTTGATCCCGCAGCACTGACGCTTGGAGCTGGTAAATGGGACGGGGGACAACGCGGAGTTAAATCTTTGGAATAAACTTAGGAATGATGGAGCTGGAGTGGGGAGAGAGAAATTCCTGCCTAAGGCTCTTCCCGTGAAGGAAAACCCGGGCTAGAGCCGAGCTCCTGGCACAGGGATCCAGCCCGGATTCGGGAGGAATTATCGGAGGAAAAACCCCAGAAGCTCAGATTTATTGCCGCTGTCTGAGGGCAAAACGGCGAAAGGAGATTGTCACTTGGCTGGCGACTGCGCTGCCGGCAGAAAGAAAGGTCCCTGTTCCAGGGATGCTGTTTTACTGGGAATGTCCCTGCAGAGCTCAGCGCGGTGAGGGACATTTCACACCGAAAACTCTGCCTAAATTCTGCCGAAATTGCTTCTTTTAGTCCTTAATTTCGGTGCTCAGAGCGGGGTCGCAGGCCGGGGCTGGGAAGGGCGCTGCTCCCAGCCCGGCACGGCGCTGCTGCCGCGGGATTCCTGCGGGAATCACCAGCCGGGAATCCTCGCCATCCCTCACCGCTCCCCGGACCTGCTGCGGGCTGCATTCCCATCGAAACCCGGCATCCACCACGAGCTCGGGGCTTTTGCTCTCTGTTGGAAAGGACCCGCGGGGATTTAACCCCTTGGTGGGCGGTAGAGCCCGCGCAGAACTTTCCCCTTTGACACAGCTGTCGCTCTCCCTGCAGGAAAAACCATCCAGCGCCTTCCGAATCACCCCAGCTCCTGCTGTTTAAAATCGGCCTGGAAACCGGAGGGAAATGGAAAATAAAGATCCTCTCGGGGAGGGGCTGTGCCAGGCCAGGGCTGCTCCTGCGCGATCCCAATCCCATCCCAATCCCCATCCCGATCCCCATCCCAGCCCCGAACAGCTCCGAAGGGGCACAGCAGCTGCTCCTGCTCCACTAACCCTTCCCAAACGCCTGATTTTCCAAGGAATTGCCGCGGCTGGGACTATTATTAGCCGGGCACGTGGCTCTCCGGGCTGGCCAGAGCTTTCCTGGGATCGAGGGAGGGAAAAGGGAGCGGGAGCGGCTCCGCAGGACCCCGGGCACGGGGCTGGATCCAGCACATCATCCTGGAAATCCGGGAAAAGGGGGGGAGGAAGGATCCTTCCTGCACGGGATTTATTTATCGCTTTTCCTGGCCACAGCACCAATGGATCAGCCGTGAGCCCCTGAGCTCCGGGAACGCTGCACACCCAAGTTCTCCTCCTGCCTCCGGAGAGCAGCCAGGCAGGGGCACCTCATCCACTGCAGCTTGCTCGGGATAATCCCCAGTTTTGCTCAGACCCTCCCAAGTTATTTGTTTTTCCTCCCACACTTGCTCTGGGCTGCAGGGAAGGAGCAGCCACGGATGGATTGATCCCGGCTGAGTTGGGCAGGGAATTATTGTCACTGGAAGCGTGGAAGGGCCCTCTGGCAGCTCTTTGCTCTCCATTAGAAACTTCGTTCTGCTTCAAAATAACAGGGGGGGCTCCGGGAGAGATGGAGGGGGGAAACGGGGGATTGGGCACAGGAATCCTCACTTAGGAAAAGTGACAGTTCCTCGAGAACTTCCCAAAATTGTCCTTTTTATGTAAAAGCTTGAAATTCCCCAAGACTCCTCCACAACAGCAATACCTCAGATGGGATCCTTCAGAAATAAACCCTGAGGAAGGCAGG
The DNA here is from genome assembly GCA_013400635.1 of Hypocryptadius cinnamomeus. Classification (NCBI taxonomy): domain Eukaryota; kingdom Metazoa; phylum Chordata; class Aves; order Passeriformes; family Zosteropidae; genus Hypocryptadius; species Hypocryptadius cinnamomeus. Next base: position 5,839 of record VYZP01036107.1, read on the forward strand.
GATGGACTTGCAATTCCTTATTCCAGGAATGCGATTCCTGCTAGCTCCCAAAAATCCCAGATCCCATCTCCCCTCTGGACCAGCCGGGTAATTATTCCTACAGATGGCAATTCAGTCCCACCACCCTTCACCAGTGCCATTTTTGGGACCCCTTGGAGAGAGGACAGACGGAGCCACAGCAGAAGTTCACCCACAGCAATGAATACGCCCGGAATATCCATGCAATATCCATGAATATCCATGAATATCCATGGAACAATTCACTCTTGCCACAGGCAGCTCATCCCCAGATCCGGGCACGAGTTGCAGGGAAATGGGGATTTTTTTCCAGGGCCGCCGCCCTCCAGGGATGAGGATCCAGGGAGGATCCAGGGAACAAACCCCCCTCGCCCGTGGCAGCCCCGGCGGAGCGCCCTGCCATCACCATGGCAACCGCGAGCCAATTACAGCAATTAACATTCCCGCGGAGCTGGCCCTCATCAGCAGCCGCGCTCCTTTATCTCCTCATTTATCCCTCCGAGCTGCAGCCAGCACCGAGCCCGGATGGTCCCAAATGGGCCCGGGGATTCCTTCCCAAATTCCAACCCTTCCAGACGGCACCAGGCAGTGCAGCTGCATCACTCACAAAACCACAGAATAAGAAATTATAACAATTCTTTTCAGCTGTTTTTTTTTTGTTTTTCCTGGAATATTTGGTGGTGGTATCAAGACATTGAGGTTCAGTGTTCGAGCCCATTTTCAGTCCCCGGAAATGAATCAGAAATGGGGATAAACCAGAAAATGCAGCGACTGCCTGGGTAAATCCCAATAAAAATATCCTTTAAGCATCCTGGATAGAAATAGAAAACCATGCCACGAACCGGAGCGCTTTGACACAAACCCGCAGGGCAGGGAGCGAGCCCCAGCTCCCCCTGCAGCTCCATCCCAGCCCCAGCTCCCCCTGCAGCTCCATCCCAGCCCCAGCTCCCCCTGCAGCTCCATCCCAGCCCCAGCTCCCCCTGCAGCTCCATCCCATCCCCAGCTCCATCCCAGCTCCATCCCCATCCCCAATTCCCCCTGCAGCTCTATCCCAGCTCCATCCCCAGCCCCAGGAGCCTCTCCCCGCTCTGGCTGTGAAGCCAAGCGAGGTCACGGCGCTGTGCCGAGTGAGGCACATGGAACGTGACCCCGTGCAAAGCCCAGCGAGCCGGCATTTCTGCTCCTGCCGGCATTCCTGCTCCTTCCGGCGTTCCTGCTCCTGCCGGGGTTCCTGCTCCTGCCGGCATTCCTGCTCCTGCCGGGGTTCCTGCTCCTCCCGAACGCCCCCGGCATCCCCGGGGACAGCCGAGGAGCGGCAGAGCCTCACCTGGCTCGGCTGGCACCACAAAGATTGAGCTCAACATCAGCCTTGTCGGGTTGAGCCCTTTTCTGCCCCAGAGCTGAGAGGTGTTTTAAAAACTTTTGGTCCGTTTTCAGTCTCATGAGAAGGGTGGGACAATACAGATGTTACAATTCACACCATCACAATCAGAAGCCAACAATTTCCTAATTACAACACACTATAAGTGTTTCTTGGCCTATCAGCTTTAGCCACTCTGTAAATACCTTAAAGCCAATCATCTAAAACTACCACTCGTGGGTCTCAATAGTTTCATAGTTTTATTTTCCTAAAGTACCCAGTCTTTTTTGCAAGGCCATCCTTTAAAACTTGTTTCTAGCTGCATTTCTCTCTCAACAGTGTCTGTCCTGTTCCATGGCATTTCTCAGTCAGCATTTCTTGTCTCAGGGTTTGCACACAGATGCTCACACACTGTGTGAGCCTTCTGCCAGGCTTGGAGAGTTTTCTACAAACCCATTTCCCCCACAGCCTCTGCTGTCCTTAGCTCCAGCATCCCTGTCCTTTGTCCATCATTCCCAGCACTGCTCCTGGGTCAGGCCAGGGGGTGTCCAGCTGTGGGTCAGCACATCTGGAGTTGGGCACTGCGGGTGGAATCCCTCCTTCAAACCCGACAGGTGTGGGAGGATGGTCCCAACAAAGAGTTGGAATAATTCAAAGTTTACATTTTAGGGAAAAAACCCCAAACAAAATACTCATAACAAAATTCTTTTAAGCTAATTAAGAAATTAATGACATCCCTGCAGGGGCTCAGCACAGACATGGAGTCACAACAAATGTCCACACCTGCCTCAGGTGACACAACTCATAAAACACAGAGAAACCAGCCCCTAATGGAGAGGAAAAGGAGCAGGGCAGGAATCATCAAATCTCAGAAACATCTGGGTGGGGAGGGACCTTAAATCCCACCCAGTGCCAACCCTGCCATGGCAGGGACACCTTCCACTGTCCCAGAGTGCTCCAATCTGACCTGGGACACTTCCAGGGATTGCCACAGCTGCTCTGGGAATTCTGTACCAGGGCCTGCCCACCCTCCCAGGCAGGAATTCCTTGCTGGGAGGAGCCTGAGCAGTGTCCTTGGTCCAGAGCAGTGTCCCAGCCCTGAGCAGTGTCCCTGGCCCTGAGCAGTGTCCCAGCCTGAGCAGTGTCCCTGTNGAGCAGTGTCCCTGGCCCTGAGCAATGTCCCTGTCCTGAGCAGTGTCCCTGGCCCTGAGCAGTGTCCCTGTACTGAGCAGTGTCCCTGTCCCAGAGCAGTGTCCCAGAGCAGTGTCCCAGCCCTGAGCAGTGTCCCTGTCCCAGAGCAGTGTCCCTGTCCCAGAGCAGTGTCCCAGCCAGAGCAGTGTCCCTGTCCTGAGCAGTGTCCCTGCCCTGTCCCCCCCCAGCTGTGAGGACCGAGCAGAGATGAGGACAGCCTGACCGCTCCTGGCTGGGGCTGGGGCTGGGGCTGGGGCTGGGGTGTGCAGGACGTGCAGCCCCCCTGGGCTCCCTGGGCTCGGAGCTCTCAGCCCCAGGCTCCCTCCAGCTCAGCCCCTCCATCCCAGCCGGGTTTGCTCAGCCCCTCGCTGCCAGGAAAGGGGGCAGCAGCCTGGAACCACGGCGTGGTTTGGGTGGGGAGGGACCCCCTCACCCCTCCAGGGCCAGGACAGGGGTGGTGACAGATTCCATATCCTAGTGAAATCCCACATCTCGGCCGGGCAGGCGTCAGGAGCCGGGAGCGCTTCCAGCCCCTCCTCCTCATCCCTGCCACCCCTGGAGCCCCTGGGACAGGAGGTCAGTGTCCAGCTGGTGCCCTGCAGGAGCAGCTGGGAGCAGGGAATGCCCATGGAAAGGCGTTGCTGGGGCTCCCAGGCCAGATCTGCTCCTGCAGAATCCCAGCCCTCCACCTCAAAAGCAATCCTGCAGAGTAAACCCCAGCTCCCTTTCCGTGTTTCCCAGCAAACTCCAGGGCCAAGCTCACTGTCCACAGCCAGAGGATGGTTTATTTATTTAATTTAAATAAACCTTTCCTTCCAACTCATCTGAAGTCACTGAGGCTGTTTCTAGTTTTATCTGAGCCTGTGACTGCAGAAGTGCCAAAGACAAGAGCAACAGCCCTGGTTTGACTTCAGCATCTCAGCTGCAGGTTTGGAGTTGTCATTTCAAGTTCAACCACGATTCAAGGAAAGATTAGAAAGAGGGAAAAAACCCCTCAAAACCCAAAACACTAAATCAAACAAACAAAAAACAAAGCAAAACTAAAAAAACACTCACAAAAAAAGGGAAGAAAACCCAGCACACCCACCCCCTCACAATGCAACTCCTATTTGTCTACCTTAATAAAAATGTGGGATTTCTTGATTACTTGGATACTCTGTGATTTATTTTAAGCAGTAATAAATATTAAAAATCATCCAACTCCTTCCACACTCTGGCCCAAGCAGGGCTCCATGGACTCACAGCACTGCCCCTGCTCACCTCCAGAGCTCCTGTGTGCACTCACTTCACACTTTTGGGAGAAATTATCCTGAACTTCACTAAAAATAAAATCCAAACGAGCAGTTTCCCTTCAGAGAGTAAATAACAGCGAGACACAAGTGCCACTGAACCCAGGAGTATTTCCAAAGCCAGAGCAGAGCTCCAAACCACCAGCTCCAGAATCATTCCTGTTCCCTTTCCCAGCTTTAGACCCGGCTCAGGAAGGGGTTACCGAGCACCGGAGGCACAAGTCCCAGCGAATTCCCTGCCCGGGAATGTCCCAAAGCTCACCTGGGGAAGGTGGGGTCAGCCCTGAGCCCACGGGGACAGCACCAGGACGGGAGAGCCGGGATCTGCCTGCGGGGCATCCCCGGAGCTCCGGGCAGCCCCAGGGCACGGCAC
>VYZP01036108.1:0-13234 GCA_013400635.1 Hypocryptadius cinnamomeus
AAAAAAAAAAACCAACAAAACAACAACAAAACCACCAAAACTAAACCAAACAAGCAAAACAACCCCAAAAAAAAAAAACAAACAAAAACAACAAAAAAAAACCCAACAAAAAAACAACACAAACAACCAAAGAAACCCCACAAAAAAAAAACAAACAAAAACAACCAAAAAAAACCCAAAAAAACCCAACAAAAAAACCACACAAACAACCAAAGAAACCCCACAAACAAAAAAAAGGCAGAAAAAACCCAGTAAGACAAACAACCACAACACCCTTAGTTAAATCGGTTCTATACAAAACCAGAACACAAAGTGATGAATCACATACTGTAACTATGCAACAGCTCTCAAAAGGCAAAGGGCATATTGAACAGCTCAATACCAATTTCAGCTTTGTAGAAAGAGATGCTGCTAAAGCCCTTCTGTACCTCTGGAACATGACTACCTCCTGGTTTCTTGCATTTTAGGAAGCAGCAAACTGCTCTCTGGCAAGGTCCCAGCATTCCTCTTAGGAAGCTGTTCCACATTCATTAACTGTTACCATCCCAGAGCCTGTTCCACATTCATTACCTGCTTTGTATTCTATTTATTTATAAACATGGAGAAGGGTCAATCATCAAAGCAGAAGCTTTCAAGTCAGCTTGGTATGACTACCTAGGGCTATCCTTGGATGACTTCAAACAAGGAACCATAGTTTCATTTTAATGCTATCAAGCAGTCTGCTTCTGTAGCCACTTTTTTATTTTTGGTCATCTGAAAAGAATTTCAGCAGCTTCACTGGTACTGTCTTTCTAATTCCTGACCTCTGAGAAGAGTACACATAAGAATGATTTTCAGCCCACACTGTATGGTGATGGATCTTGCATGACAACATCTTAACTAAGGTCATATCACCACCCTGCAGCCAATTTAGCTTGACTGCAGTCCAGGGCAAGCTATCTTCCTATAAAAAGACTTAACTCAGCAGCTTTTCCTGAGACAATGATCAGAAAGGGAGCACTTAGATGAGTCTCCAACAGTGAAACCTCATTTTCTGTTGAAACTACGCAGACGACCTCAAGTGGCAGCAAAGATGAATTACAGCTTCACTCCCTACTTTGTTCACTTCCAAGAATTCTATGAACCGAAGGATACAAAAGAGGCAGCACCTTTTGCTTGAACCTGGTTCTTCTGGCTGGTGAGGTGCTTACTCTTCGGTTGATGCTCTGTTCTCACAGCTATCCATTTTATCTCCTCACTTTTTTGAGGACTACTTTCCTCTCTGCCCCTCACCAATTTCTCATTTCAGCTTAGCAATACAGAAAGAATTCATTAGGCTACTAGTACTCCATCCTGGCCTCTCCCAACACCATTTCCCCCTCCCCCTTTTCCCCATTTTTGATCTCCTTAGCACATGATCAGCATTTCAATCAAAACAACTAAAAAATACTCATCCCTCCCCTCCCACCTTCAGCACATCCATGGAATTCCTTGCGCTGACATTCTATTTCAAACTCTCTCATCACATCAGTTTCCCTCTTCCCCTGAGGTAACACTGATAAATCAACAACATTCCTGTCATTCAACACATCACTATTCAGCAAGGCACCTACATACCTGCATGTTTACTGTTTCTCATCTTCTACAGGTTCGCTGTGGTATTCTGCCACATACAAGCTCTTGTCGATGTTGCTTGGTATGGGTTTAATTTCAGTTCCCAACTGCTCCTCAATACTTTTCAGGTTGAATCGATCATCATAGGTGATTAAGTTGATGGCCAGGCCAAGATGACCAAAGCGACCTTGACAAAAAAACAAAAGCACACACCTAAACTGAACTGAGTTAACACAGGGGCTGACAGAAAAAAAATCTGTAGACTCTGAAGTTAGTATCATTCTGTGATGCTAAAAACCAACCCAGCCACAGGTCACTACACCTTTCATATCAGTTTTTGATAAGGAGTTTTGTAGTGAGTGCTGCAGGAGTAAGAAAACTCAGAAGGTTCAAAATGCTCTGACCCAAGGTCCAGGAAAATTACCAGCAAAAAGTCTTCCAGAGCTCTTGAACAAGCCTGAACTATAAAGTTCAACTACACCAAGTTCCTTTGTTTACTGCCTTTCTTCAGGGCATATTCTTCTGATTCCCAGACAGTAGAAACATACCTCAAAACACATAGACACATGCAGAAGAAAGCATACATCTCTAGGCTTGAGACACTCTGAAGCTGAGATTTTAGTATAGAATTTTCCCAAACTGAAAACAGGGGCAATAGTAAATCTCCTGAGATAAAAGCAAGATATGATTTTTTTTTTTTCCCCATTAGATTGTTCAGGCCAGTTTCAAGAGAACAGCTCTTTATTCAGATAATATCCTCAGTGAGGACAGCCATCTGAAATGATACCCAAAAATACACTGATCAGAAAAATCAAAGCTACCTAAGGTAATTCTCAAATATAGTAATAAAAAACCAAAACCAATTCAAGGCTAAAAAGCATCACAGTCATCAGCAAAGTTGCACCTAAAACAGGTTTTTCCTCTCACCTGATCTGCCAATGCGATGAAGGTAAGTTTCTGCCAGCTTTGGGAAATCAAAATTTATCACCACATTCACAGCCTGGATATCAATACCTCGGGTAAACAGATCTGAAAGATAATCCAGACAACAAAGAAAGTTAATTTCAATGAGCTCAAATGCTGACAGTATTTAGGGTGTAAAGATTAGCAGTGATTAACATTGCTTTGCGCCAGTTTCCAGATATCAGCTTTCCTTGTATCAAAGGCAGTTTACATACAATCCTGTTACAGCTTCCTCTTGCTCTGTATACCTTGTAAACATGAATCATGTAAGAAGAAAAACCAAAAACACCAGATCTGCACATCTACGCAGAAAAAATAACCACAAAGCTATTTTTTTCCACATTACACTATTTCTAGTACACTATTTCTAGAGCAGAACTAGAGCAGTTCTTCTCAAGCATCTCTTCACAGACACTGCCAGGTACTGCCATAAACAGGCCATACAACAAAGAACTTGGATCATACACAGGCCAGTCAAAACGACAGATTTAGAAAAAGTGAGTTATAAACACTTCAAAAAAAAACAGCAAAACTTCACATGGCCATAGTCACAGCCCCACTGATGTATCATACAGTTTACGACCCAACAACTCAGGGAACCCTCACACATGAAAATAAAAAGAAAACACTATTGCAGTAAAATGATTTGTTGGCAAGCTGCACCTTCACAAAAGACAAAATTCCTCATGCCTAAAGGAGTGCTAACATGCAGGCTTGACAAAGAGACATCTTACCAAAACATCTTGTTTTGGTTTATTACAGCTAACTGATCTACAACACCTGGGATAATGCACTTTCTATCATAAATTTTAGAAACAGGAAAACGTTTAGGAACTCTCACCAGTGCAAACGAGATTGCGGCACAAGCCATTTCGGAAATCATGGAATACACGATTGCGGTGCTCCTGGAAATACAGACACGTAAGCAAAGAGAAACAAAAAACCAAAACCCACAAACCAACCAGCTGTTACTTTCAGGTATATTCAGGTAACTAACACTCAACTTCAATTGCATACATTTCTCTCCCTTCTCAGAGAACAACGGAGTTGAAACAAGATGCCACTACAGATTTTTTAGCACTCCTCACCATATAATCTAAAGAATTAACTCTAGAGGGTCTTGATCCCACTTCTCAACAAAGGCAATTAACTTACTGTGTTTTAAAACCTCCTATGGTGGCATCAAAACCATCTCAGAAAAGGACTGCCTAAAGTTAAAATCACCTGAAATCACATCAAGGAAGTTAAACTGATATTTTGACTGTTCTCTTTCTCCAGCCCCCCTTGCCAAATTTCACATGTTTGATTCACTCCCTCAAAAACGGAAGCTGGTAATAACTTCCTTGTCCAGTATGAAGCATTTCTCACTACCAATTCAGAATTAGGGGTGGGATGAGTCAGTTTTCTGTGAAGACTCTCCCTTCACAAACACCTCACTTTGGGCCATGCTAAGATTAAGTAATATCACTGTTGAGTGAAATTTAGAGAGGGAATGACCAAGCTCAAGCATTCTGCAAAAACACAGCTGCACTTAGCCAACACAATGATCTACTGACTGATCAAAAGCATACAAAAATCAAGCATTGAGAAACCCACTTCCTTATCTCTCTGTTCTCAATAACACCACTTCTGTTTCTGCTCATTTATTGCTATGCATCTGGCCCAGCAAACATTGGCACTATCTGTCAGCTGCATGAGCAGCAAGCTGTATTAGTTTACATATAAAATTTTTTAAAAATGTTTCAAAGTATGCCTGTTCTACACTCATAACTTCAGCCTTCTGACATCTTCTAACAGTGTGAAGCTAGAGGAAGTATTGTACAGGACTGTACAATTAACAGAAACCTCTGCACCAGCAAAGCTGCAATGGCATTTTTTACCAGCAACACCACGGCCACAAGTGTCTAGTCACATACACTAGCCACAGCTTCCACCAAGAGGTTTAATCCAATCCACCTCCTCAACTTCTCAGATTCCCCTGCAGTCACAGTGCAAGATTACTGTTTGCAAAGCCACAGAGGGCACTCAACGGGCTATGAACTGGGGTTTTTGTAATTGAATTCAATTAAATTGAATTAAATTGTTTAATTTAATTAATTAAATTATTAATTTAATACATTTCATCTGAGTTAGTTACACTGTGTTTTCATCTGAGTTAGTTATACTGTGTACTCTACCCTGGCTCCCCATGCTGCCAGAGCAAGGCAGCAGCACTAAGAACTGTGCCTTCTGGCTGCAGTTTGTGCTTATACTGGGACTAATTAACCTGACCTGAAGTACTGAAATACCAACTGGACACATACACTGAATAGTCTGGAAAGAGAGCTGGGATGGGGGAAGGCTGGCAGTGGGTGTCTAAAACCAAACCTATAGCAAAGCAATACATGTTTCAGTTTATAAAGAACATGCAAACTTAAAGCAAGCCTGAGACTTAATTCAGCTGTTCAGTAAAGCCTGAGGTGGGGTGGAAAAGACTTCATACTCACCTGCCTCATTTTAGCATGGATATAAAAGCAGGAATAGCCCAGCTGGGAGATCTTTTTGGCTAGCAATTCAACCCGTTGAGAGGAGTTGCAGAAAATGATCGACTGGTTAATCTGGAGCTGAACACATAAACAGTGCTCTCAATAAATGCAGCATTTTACTAACAGAGGATCCCAGACATGCCTAAATCCCATCCAGAAAGAAAGCACAGCAGGTATGCTGCTAGTAATTTACATCACATATCTTTTTGTATAGGAAGGGAAACAATTAAGAAAGTTCTGTAACACAAAGACGCTGGACAAGAAGCATGCATTTTTAGCCTTAGATACATAGCACATTTTGACAAAGAAAAACTTTCATTAGGCTGCCTTTAAAATACTCAGCCTTATTCATGATCCCAAGAGAGAAAAAGCTTCTGGTATGTTCCTGACACAGCCCTGCTCCTTACCCTGGAAAAGAGCGTATTGAGGCAGTGCACTTTCTGACGCTCAGTGACATAGGCATAGTACTGAGTAACTCCCTTCAAGGTCAGCTCCTCCATCAGATTAATCTCATAAGGTTTCTGCAAATGGGAATTCTGAAAAATAAAGATATTGATAAAGTAGGCAGATGTACATGCAAAACAATGTATGTAGTTCCCACTCTACATCACACTTCCTCCAAGGCAAGGATGCACTACTTAGCCACTCACTCTTCATGCTATGCTGAAAACAGACAGGGTGGGTAAATTTTCACAAACAATTACTTATAAATCCAAGGTGACTAAGTAGGCCAAACAGGAGCACCCTCCAGAAGCAAATCCACACAGATGCTGTAACCAATACACAAAGTGGAAAACAGCACCTTACAGGCATACACCTAGCTTCCCATTAATGCAACTGCGGGTCAAAAACTGCTTTCAAACTTCTGTCCTAGACTTAGGCTGATTTAGATTAAACCTGTGAAGTTCAGATGTATTTAAAATACCAAGCACTAACAGCTATGCACCACTCATTCACAGCCTTCCTGCACAATGTCACCACCATCACCACACCTACAGGGACACATCTCCACTCACCATGAACTTCTGCACACTCAAAGGAAAAGTGGCTGAGTAGAGCAAAATCTGTCTGTTTTTAGGTAGCGTGAGAATTATGTCTTCCATTATTTGAACAAAATCTTGAGACAGCAACTTATCTGCCTGTAACAACAGAAGTAATAAACAGCAAGTTAAAACAATGGTGTAAGATTTCAGTCTTTTGGCAGCTACACATTTGGGGGAAGGAAAAAAATACAAGTTACCAGGGCTCCTACCAGAGCCATCCAAGAGCTTTCACACTAGTATATTCTCTCTCACTCAGAAGCTTGTATGCTATCAGTTGTTCATAAATCAATTTTATATACAATTACATGGTAAGCACAGCTGACTCAAACAGAAACCAAATGAAATGCATTCCTTTGTTGCAGAATAGACTGTTACTCTATTCTTCAGCATCAGCAAAGACAGAAAAGGAAAATCTTCCTAGGCTGTTTTCTTACAAGATTTACATGCAAAAAATTCCTACTCTCAAACCAGTTTCTCAAAAATACTCAGAAATGGAGGAGACCTTACAATGTCTCTAAGCAAGTCTGAATCACTGCTGTGCACCAAAAGGACACTCACTGAGACACATCATTCCTCATCATTCCTTTAACAACCCTCATCATTCCTTTAACTTGGTGTTAAAATCCCAGAACATTTAATATAAGCAACTTGCCTCATCCAATACTATCATCTGGACATGCTCAACTTTTGCTACTCCTTTCTTGATGAGATCGAGAATTCTCCCAGGGGTAGCTATCACCACATGCACTGTAAGGTTAGAAGAGAGAGAGAAAAAAAAGGAGAGAAAAAAAAAAAAACAACACAAGGTGATTAAAACTGTCTTTCCTTCCAGCATTCATGGCTATGTTTTATGTAAACACTTTGGAAGAATGACAACAGTATACAAACACCAAACAAGACATTGTAGTCTGCTCTGTAAACAGGCAAACAGTAACAAGCAGAAATTCCAACACCCCATTGCAAAAGCCACAAAGAAACAGCAACCTTAGCACAGCTGAAGTGCTCTGACCTGTATCATCAAGTCTCATTATGTCATCTCGCAAATTGGTTCCTCCCGTTGTTGCCATCACTTTGGCACCTCCCATGTGTTTGCTGACTTGGATACAGATTTGACTGACCTGCAGGGCTAGTTCACGGGTGGGAACAATCACCATTGCTAGAAGTTAAAAACATCACTGTGAGCTACTAGTAACACTGTATCTTAAAAACTCATCCTCAGAGACTTCATGTAAAACAATGAAAAGCACAGTCTAGGAATTCCACTCTGGGTATCCCGAACAAGACCTAGGAACTGCTTTTGACAAGGCAAATTCCATGCAAAGGTTCTCCAGCCCTTGATGCACCCATTGCACAAGTATCCCAGCCAGCATGCTTGCCTATTACTCCACATCCACTTTCCAGGGCAAGACAGAAAAGTCTACAAGCCTTCTTCTATTTGAACCTTTTGAAAACAACGGTGGGACTTTGCAAATTACACCTCCCCTCCATCACTCCCCATCAGCTTTCTCTGGAAGTACAAGCAGATAACATACACTGCCCAATTTCATTAACCAGTTTTAGATTCAAGTCTCTTATGTAGTGACTGACACCATTACCTGGCAACAGCTAAGTGTGATCCACCTCAACTGACCTTGTATATTGTCCTTCTTTAAGTCTAGCCGTTCAAGTAAAGGAATGAGGTAGGCTCCACTCTTGCCTGTTCCATTTTTTGCTCTAGCCAAGATATCCCTACCAGATAAAGCAATGGGGATGCTCTCCTCCTGAAATGCAAGGACAGAAAGTGCATGAGCAACGAATCATTAGCAATGTTTCACTGAAGAGGCTGACCAAATTTAACTCCCCTCACTAACAGTACCACATGAAATCTGATTGTCTCATGACCATTATTATTACTACCCTGTAACTAGAAGCATGACAGACTCACAACAGGAAGAAGTTAAACCCATCAGTAGAAAGTTCCCCAACACTTCCTACCTAGAATCCTTATCTTGCCTGATCATAAGAAAGGGATCAGGTACCACAGGTAAACCCATACTAACACATTAGGAAAAAAGTGAAAAGTTGGGAAAACAAAAAGTGAAGAGACAGTGACAGTCACTACCAAACTCCTCCTAAGGAAAAAGATTCCCCCCTACATCTGAACATCAGAACCACCTCAGCCCATGTGATTCCAGCCTCTATAGTCCTGTGATATACTTCTCATAAAATCTTCAGCCATCCAAACACAGGCCCCATGTATTTTTAATTTCACTATCTTTTTCAGCAACATCTAAAGAAATCTCGGCCTTTTGGAAAGGTGGCATAATGAGAATCTGTTTATAAACAAAGTAAGCCATAGTTTTCTCATGCCTTAAAGAGTCAAGGTGGCAGAGCTGTGTCAGTGATAAACCTTGAGAGACCATTTAAAAGAGAATTCAACCTTCCACCCCCCTGAAGTTTATACATGAACAGTTCTTAATAGAACAAGCCTTAGAAGTAAAAGAAAGATGGAGGTACAGAAAAGTAATCTTGCTAAGATATTATTCTCTCTCCTACAATCTTGATAACTCTTTTTCCACAAGATTACAATAAAAAGAGCCAACACTGTGATAAAGCCATAATTATAATTTTAACAACTAAAGGTACATAGCCAATGGTAACTCAGCTTTGGAAAATTTACAGAACAGACCTCTGGGACTACTTATGTGAAAGTACTGTTACTGAACAGAGAATTAACAAATTAACACCTCCAGCATGATAAGGAAAATCGGAAGTTAAATGTATCCAAAAGTGTAAGGCAGCCCAATCACTAAGTCACTCAAGGATTGACTTAGTGATTTAACTGGGGGTTAGAAATTCTTGCTTTTCCCAAAGGACACCAAGTTCTTTCGTTCACAGCTTCAATTTTGCTCAATGATGGCATAAGTATCAGACATTTAGGCATAAGAATGTCAATACATGCACAGAAGTTAAAAGCAGTATCTAAGTAATCTGTTTGCAAACAACCTGAATAGGAGATGGTTTTTCCCAGCCCATTTCAAAAATTCCCATCAGCAACTCCCGTTTCAAACAGTAATCTTCAAACTCATTTCCTTTTGTGGAGGTCACGTCCTGAATAATCAAAAAAATAAGCACATCCATAAGATCAGGTCATACAACCTGCAGCTGTTAATCTGATCTGAAATTACTTGTACAGGAAGACCACAAATTACTATACAAGAGTTCCCATTAAGTCATGCAACACCGTACAGTGGCAAAGCAAACATTCGCTTTCTCAGAGCCAAGCACAGCTCCCGAGCAGTGACACCTCCCCATCTCCCTCACACCACGCAGAGGCTGCCTGTGTCATGTTATAATACTAACAAAGGAAGAAATCCACAGTAAACGCCATTTTTGAGCTTTCCAAGAGAAGCATCACTCACAAGCAGTTGAGAGAACAAATTAATTCTTCATTTAAAACAGCAGGAGCTGAACTACTTTTTAGCCTTCACTCAGGACAGAATTTTACCACTGCAATCTCTCCCACGAGTTTTATTCAATATTTATTCCTACAATTCAATCATCCTTACCGAAGTTTTGATTCTCAAATCCTTTGGAGGGAGTTTTAAAGTCTTCTTCCAGTCATCACCAGGTCTATAGCAAAATAAAATGAAAACAAATTTTAAAATAATGAATATTTTGATTTTGCACTTTTTTTTCTTAGATATAGTGATGAACATGTAATATTTTCACCTCCTCAAAGCTAAAAGCGCCTACACATGTGAGCTCAAGTCTTCTCCCCCCTACATCTAAGCAGGATGTAACAGGCAAAAAACTGTAAACAGACCAAATCAGCCGTCTGCCAAACAAATCTGGGAAATCTTTATCCAGTCATGATTCAAGTCCCATTTTTAGGGCACTGAATCAAACAGCAGAACAGATATAAAACTGAGCACTTACTTAGTCACATAACAGAAACTGGCTGCAATAAACCCACACAAGAATATTTCACGACTTAAAAGAAAAATTCTCTTGCCCAGGGAAGATCCATTCTTAATCCCCAAGTAAGGTGAAAAGGTAAAAAAAAACTTCTGGTGAAAAAACTTAGTAAGCAATCATTACACTTGTTGACCAAACTTCGTTTTCTCTCTGTGAGATTTAGATACCCATCCTCTCTTGAAAGCCACTGTAGAGTGGAGAGAAAGTCTTTCTCATCACCAGCCCCAGAAATAATGCACGAATTTTGATGAGTTTAATTCACAACATTCATTAGAGTAACCATGTAATACATTTAAAAAAAGGAGGGGGAGGGAGCAGGTTAGGCAGATTTTAAGAACCTGTGTGTTCCATCCTTTCTCTGAGGAGAGCTGGCACTTCCTTCACAAATAATTAACAAAATTAAATAAAAGCCCGTGCTGTTCAGGAGGAGGAGGATCCATGGGGGAAAAAAAAGGAAAACAAAAAAAGAAAAGCAACACATTACCATACCGTCCAGGTATTTTACACCTTTTAGAAATTCCAACCAGCACACTTCCAAAACTAGCTGGATGGCAGCAGGATATCACAGTGGGACTGTATCCACTCAGCTCAGCCTTTGATAAATTAAAGCCAGAGCATTACAATGAGGAGATCAGGTACTACTATTTCAGATCAATGACAAAAGATAACTGACTTTAAAGCATTTCTTACCACGGGAAAGAACTGCAACAAACTGAAAGGCATAAACAATTAGACTGAGACCAGGTGGCATTTCCTCCTCAGTCTTAAACATAGTTCAGCTCCCTCCCACCCATATACTTCCCTCTTGCACCACTTCCAACAAGCAAAAAAAACAGGATTCTAAAGCTGGGCTACCTCTGACAGTGGCTCACACTCAGAAAAACACAGCATCAAACTGGATTTTCACAACAATAGCTGTTGGACAGAAGCTTGCACAGGGAAATACAGCTTTTTTTCGTAATGTACATGACAGGACACTTCTAACCACCCATGTGACAAAACAACAGAAGACAGCATTTTCCAAGTGGGAATCCAAGAATGCTTTCCCATTCACAACTTTGAAACACTCCTTCCATGGCAACTGACACAAACACTTACTTAATAGCGGTGGTCATACTCTGTGCTTGCTGTTGAGTGCCATTATTGATTGTGTTGGCATTTTTCAGCTGGTTCATCTGTTGCTGAGTTTGTGTGCCTCCACCTCCTGGGCCCCCGCTGGGTTTTACAGGGCCTCTCAACTGCCCATTCTGACTGGATAGACCCATTATAACAGGGTTCTCTGTTCTGGCCGTGCTCATGCTTTTATCTTTAAAGATGTCTTTTTAGACTTCAAAACTTTGAAAGTCAGTACAGAAACTGTAATAACAGTTTATTAGACTCTCCAAAATGAAGAGATAAATAAGTCTTGCTCAATATATGAGTCCTTTATTGCAATGCAGGCAAGCACCTGTAAGTCACTCAAAAGTAAAGCAGTAACTTGCTCTGATGCACTGTGGAACAACTTTTTTTTAAAAAAAGCCCTCTATTGAAGTTCAGTTATATCACAATTCACTTGCTTCAATCTGAAAGAGAAGCAGACAATAACAATTAGTATGTGGATTTTTGTCCATGCAAATCACATCAGTTTACTCTTGTATTTTAAGAAAAATTTCTTCCCAGGCAGTGTGCAACAACAGCACTTGCTTTTTTGTTTCCTCGGTGATAGTTATAAAGACATGCATGAAACTTTTTTTGCCTTTCTAGAAAGTGCTCCCTAACATCTTCAGACACCAAAGAAAACTTCCCAAACAGTTGTACTTCCAGCAACCTTCCACTACCTATCCATCCCATGGGGGGAGTAACCATTAGGTGTATCAATTGCTTTGATGGCTCTTCAATTTTCCCACAAATTCCCCCACTTCCAGGATGCAGCCAACCAGCCCTAAAACATGAAAAATATTATGCACAGGTTTGTGACAAGAAGCAAGACTACAATAACAAGTGGGCATTCGGGTTAGAACTGACAAAACCCTTCCACCACACCGATTGCCCTGTTGGGTTTGAATGGGAAATACAGATTATGTAAACCCAAAACAACAGCTTACCCCCAGTTTTCAACCGGGTACTGATTTAAGAAGAGTGACAAAACCATTACACTGAACTGAGAGCAGCTGCCTCTTGGAGTGGAAGTGACTGAGCGTGAACTGAGGCAGCAACGCTGCTGCTCGTGCAGCTCTGCTTGCGATCTCACCTTCCTGCTGCCAGTGACACCTTATGTGGTGCTCGAAGAGAACATTTCCTACACATGACTTAATACTGACTCTGTATGTAACACAAGGGTTGCAAAACTCTGGAAAGACAATACAAAGTCTGCCCCTTACATAAAGCAAGCATGGGCCAGAGCTAAAGACTCCTTACAGTGGTACCAGGGAGACAAAACGTCCCTAGTCCAAAATCTTTTGGAATGTAGGCTCACCTTGAGCACCAGCATCTTGGGAAAACACAAAGGGAAAACCAGCAGACTACTGCTTCCTAACCTCGGCATTCACAACAAAACGCATGTTTTCCCAGTGAATAAAAAGGCACAGTGAAGAGCATTTCAAGAGAGTGGAAAAGGAATTCAGACTTCCCAGCTGTTTTAAGGTGTGTCAGTGCTGGCTTCCAGCAAAATTTTAAAGTTTGCGATACTAGGATTTTCTGCTAGTTAACTTTCAAGGCGTCTTCGAAATGATATTTCTCTTGGCCATTAACTTCGTAAAAACCAGAGGAATTATGAAGGTAGCCAGACACGCCAATGAGACCGACTACTAACGCCGAGAAGTTCTCCAGCAGCGTAGGAAATGAAACCTCTCAGTCCCTTGTGCCCACACGCTCGTAACTACCCTTTAGAAGAACACAAGTTAAAAAAAACGCACAGCCTCACGGAACCCAAAAAAAATCTCCCTGTTCCGATAAAAGAGACGCCACCATTTCGCAAACCAGCGGACTGAAAAAAAAAGGGCCTGCATCGCGTATCTCTGCTCTCCGGGCGCGGACGGGCGGCCGGGGCATCAGCTCCGAATCTTTTCCTTTCCGTCGGCTGGGCCCGGCACAAAGGGAGCCCTCGAGGTGCTCAGCGTGCCCGGTGAGCCCGGGCCGCAGTGCGGAGCCCCGGGGCAGAGCGGTGGGCCCGGC
>VYZP01036108.1:13253-70405 GCA_013400635.1 Hypocryptadius cinnamomeus
CCGCCCGCGGCGCCGCCAGGCCCCACTCAGGCCCGCGCTCTCGCCGCAGGCCGCGAGGCGCGGCCCGCCGGCAGCGGCCCCCTCGCCCTGCTCCCACGGAGCCGTGCCCGCCCTGGCCCGTCCTCACCGCCACCAGCCGCGCTCCCCCTCGCCCAGGTACAAAATCCTCTCGCTCCCCCGGTGCCTTGTTATGGCGACTCGACGCTCCAAGATGGCGGCTTCCTCCTTCCTCCTGTGCGCCCTCCCCCTCCCGGCGGGCGGCACCGCCCCGCCCCACACGCACCACGCACGTACGTACGCACGCACGTACGTGCGTACGTTGGGCGCGCGCCACGCGTGCGCCACGCGTCACGTCCCACCCAGCGCGCGGCGCCCACGTGACCGCGCTGGCAGGGCTCGCGCTGCCCCCTCAGAGCTGCCCCCTCAGAGCTGCCCCTTCCCTTTTCACCGGGAAACGTGACCGGGCCTCGCCGTGTGCCCGCTGAAACACACCCAACACAAACCTGAGAATGAGGGACTGAGCCTGTGGGAGTCGTGACCGCCGATCGTGACAGGCTGGGGATTGGCATTTCTTTTTAGACAGCTGTTAGACGTGGATTTTGACAAACCGAGACACAACGGGAATGTAATCTTAGTAGTTAATGCAGACAATTTTTTCTTCAAATGTTTTTACAAAATACATGCAAAAGGACAAGAACATTCCCGGTTTTACCTAGTTCCTCACATCTACAGCTGTCTCTAGGTGGTTGTTTTTCCGCTCTCAGCAGCAAAAAGCACAAGCCGCGCCCTCCAGTTGTCGCTGGTTGAGAACATCCTTCCTGAGCTCTCCCGGGCCCGGTGACACCCCGCTGCCCGCCTTCCCCCTCAGCCCTTGCAGCTCAGGCCTTGCTCAGGCTGTGTTCTCGCTGGGAGTGAGGAGCACTGCGAGCTCCCCTGCAGTTTGGCTGCCCTCCCTCCTCTCAGGAGAAACCTGAGCTGAGGAGCACATGCAGGTGCACTCAGAGGTCCTCAAGGCAGGGGAGGACAGCGACATCCTCGGGGCAGCAGGTGCCCAGCGAGCCGGGATCTAAGGAACAGGAGTGGTTGTAAGCCAGCAGTGCTCATGAGAATAACACCACCTCCTCCTTCACCGGCCCAAAGTCCCACCAGAGTCCTTGCTGGTAGAGAGGCCTTGATGCAGCTGTACCTAGACAAGAGGAGGACAGGAACTGTGCTTGTCAAACCACCTCAGCTGCTCGCACAGGAAAAGCTTTCTGCCAAAATGCCAGCTGCGATGCCATCCTACTCTGCTGACCCAGAAACGGGGCATTCTCATAAGTGAGTCTGTTGCTGTGACATCACTGAACAAAATGCCCATTTCCCCGAGCAGAGAAAATCTTGATTTCCCATCTTGATTCTCCTTTGTTACCCTTGTGAAATCAAGCTGCCCAGCCCCTGCTAGCCCTGCTCTAGACTTGCAGAGTGGCTGCCAAGGCTTTGCTTTCCTGTGCAAGCCACCTCACACTCCCCCAAGCCCAGACGAGGGGTGAAGCAGCAGCAGAAGGAGCAGAAAACAACTACAAGTCACTGGGGTTAAAGCAGCCAGGAGGAGCCCAAGGCAGAGGGTGATGATCATACAGACCATACCCACGCTTCAAAGTCCTGCACAGCTCCAGAGAAGTGCCTGGATCCAGGAGGTTTCTGGTAAGGGTGGTCCTTAGCACAGAACTTTTCAAAGCCTTTCGGACCACCTGTAACAAGGACAGCTGTGGGCAAGAACATTTCCAGGGAAGACCTAAAGATGTTCTGGATCTTCTGCGGTAGAGACCAAAGGAATATAGACTCTTCAAACTGTACTTTAAAAATCAGCTTACAGCACTAGTAAAAAGGTGATAAAGCTAGATGTTAATCTTTACATCAATTAGGTCACTCTATGCCTGGAGCATATTTGCCTTGCAAATACTCTATTGTTACATTCTGTGCCCCTCCCCACTCACTTAAATGGTTAACTCCACCCCAGAAAAGAACTTTTGTAGCAATTTCTGGAGGAGAGACAGATCGTGCTCCTCAAACCATGGGGCCTGTCAGCTACTCATCAGAGACCTATGACTTGGTGAGTTGGGCCTGGCTTTGCTTGCTAACAGGGATGGCAGGTAGAGCTGGGGTGGGCTGAAAGGCCAGGTTTCTGGCCGTCCATCTTCTAACACTCCTGTTGGCAGAGGCAGAGCTTGAGCCGTTTCTTATGCCACCGTAATCAGTCCTTGCATCCCTTGAGTCCAGACTGGACCACGTGCTGGTGCTTGCAGAGAGCCAGTGTAGTGTGCCTACAGCCACTGTGATCCAGGGGTGCTGGGTATTCTGCTGGGGAAAGCTACTGGGACCTGCACTGGCAGGCACTAAGCCCGAGTACTGTCCTTGCATGAGGACACAGACCAGGGTTTCTGCAAAGGACCAGGTGACTCACCTGGAGAGCGGGGCTCCGGCGATCCCATCCCGTGCTGCCAGCCTCTCCCAGCCTCTGCTTCCTGCTGCCCTGCTGTCTGCACAGCCATTAGCACAATGTGGGCATAAAACACTTACTCTGAGCCAGGCACCTTTTGCACCAGGCTTCAGTGGTACAAAGGACTGTGCACACAGTGTGCAGAGGTCTGTACACCTTATCTGGTCTCCTTTGACAGCTGGAATACCCAAGCAAACCCAGTCTTCTCTCTCCATGTGTGAAAACCCTTGGTGTGACCACCCTGCTTGCTTGCTCCACATACAAGCTTCCATACATATGGCTCCACATACATACAGGCTCCAAATACACTCTGCTGAAAGGGGAACATGCAGTATATTTACAAGAGAGGAATTTTAAAGACTGCAAGATAAATTGCAAGTACTACTCCTAACAGGGAGTGATGACACTAGGTATTCTACCTCATAGTTCTGTTCCCAGCCTTTACAAGTGGAAAAGAGAAGCTGCACCTTATAGAGTGAGTTGTGCTATCCAATGGCAAGGACACAGCAGCATTATCATTACCCTGGTTTTCAAATATTGCATCTCAGAATTTTTATTTTTTTTTACTACAGTGGCTCCCTGCAGCAGACCTCAGGATTAGTTATTCCAAAAAGAGAAATGTCGGATTCAATTGTTACCAAATTTTCTGTGCCTCCTTTTTTCCTACACAGCAGGGAAGAGCAAGCCCTACCCTATTTATTTATTTTCTGATTCATGCAGTATAAAAATCCTTGCAAATGGTGGTCATTCCTTTAAAACTTTTTTGGAGAAGACACTTCTTTCCCAGACCTCTTCTGAAGTTCAATGGCAGCACTAAAATTTCCTGAGAGGTTAAAACCAAACTCAAACCTTTTTCACCTCCTTTTCTTTACATACAAAACTTTTCATAATCCTTAGCTTAGTGATTTTATCTCTGTTGTGAATTCTTTTACATCATAAAGGAGACCCCATGTGAGGGGAGGGCGGAGGGTTGGGTGGGGGAACCCAGCTGATTTTAGGACTAGACGCCCACAGTCAGGTGCCACAGCACAAAGAGTTCTAGACCTTTTCTCAGACTTCTGCAGTTGGGAATTGTTTCCCACCTCTGTCTCCTGGCAGCTTCCCAGATTTGGCTCCCTCCCTGGAACAGGGAGGCCATAGATATCACATGAGCATCACTGTATTTGCTTTGGTGGTGCCATATGTTGCTTTACTTATACTCAGTGCTTGTAGCAGCAACCTACCCATAAAGATTTGAAAAAAAAGGCCTCCGAAGTGTCTTGTCAAGGTGGCAACACAAACCCTGCCTTGTGCAGAGAGGATCATTTGACCAATTGAGTAATTATGGAAGGAAAAAATATGAGAACATTTACACCAAAAGGGCATTTATCTCAGTATCACACAATAAGTACAGTGAGGGCCGCTATTATATGTATTGTGGACAAGCTGCTTCACTTCTACAGCCAAATATTTTGATTGCTGACAGTTGTGGGGAACTGAGAAAAACAGCTGACACACGGAGACCAGAATAACTCTGTGATGCAGGTTATAGGGTAAAGGGATTCCTGAACAAAAAGCACACAGGAACAGCTTTCCCAGGCATGCACTTGACTGCTCTATTACAAGACAACACTTTTTCTCCCACCCCTAAATCTGCTGCAATTGTCATGCAGAAGACCTGTACAAAGGTCCCTCTGCATGCTCACTGTTGATTTATCCCATCCCAGATCAGGCAGCCACCCACTTCCAGTCCTAGAATTGCAGCAGAGTTCCCAGAAGCCTCAGCTTGTCATATTCAGTGCATCTCCTGCAGCTCTGGTCCCTGTCCTTCCTGTCTCAGCCCAGACTCGCATTTTTCATCCTCTTTTATTTGTTTCCAGTTCACCTCTCTGCGCTCCTACCCACATTTGCTGCTCTGCTCAGAGATGCAGGCAAGGACGATTCAAACAGCTCCACACACGCTTCCCCTACCCACAGCGAGTGGTTTACAGTAAGAGCCCTCCCTACCTGCTCCCCATCAGCAGTCAGATGGTGACTGATAGTGGCACTCAGCCTCTGCACTTCTGGCTCCAAATACAAGGTGATCTGGAAACTGGTCAGCAGCCAAAGCCGCTGAGCACTGCCCAAGCTGCCCATCCACTGCCATTGATGGTGCTGGCATGGCTCCAAGGGAGGGCTGACACTCCAGCCAGCAAACCCTGCTATTTTCCATAATTTCATTTTTCCCTTCAAAGCTGGAATCGTCCAACCTCTTCCCAGTGAAATTTCCTATTCAAACATATAATCTGTTTGGGGTTTTCAGTACAATCACCTGCACAGCCTGGGCAGCCTGGTTAGGTCACTACACAAAATTGCAAAGGTTTTTAGGTTGTTTTGCTTTTTATCAGAGAGGTTCAAGGATCTGGCCTTGGCCAACACATCACAGATTTCTATGTGTGTTGTTAACTCCTCATGAAAGGTCCGGGTACAGAGTAGGCAGGAAATACTTTCAAGCTGGGTAGGAAAATAACTGGGAGGGATTTCTTAAGGCCCAAAATCATACCCTAAAGCAGAAAAATAAAAGTTCTTTGGTTAAATAAAATGTTTCTCACCAAAGGTTTGCAGCTCCACAGTCAGATTAGCAAGAGCTAGGCAGGGTTATTCCACGCTTTTCCCAAGGACTCATTCCCTTGGGAAACTGGAGTGCTCCTAGGGAGTGGACCCTCCTACCAGCCACTGATTGGGGACTGCCTGCGCCTGCTGTCTGCTCTACAAGTTTGGTAATGCCCCACAGACTTATGCCCCATCAGCATGCCCAGGCTCCTCTTGGAACCATGCAGGTGGTTTCAGTAGCAGAGGAGTCTAGATAAGCCCTGCTGCTGCCAAGTGACCTCTTTACCCCCCACAGTCATGTGCAGAGGCACCCAGTGCATTACCCAGGGAAAGCTGCCTGAGAGAGAGGAAAAAAAATCTCCCTTCCTTAGCTAGGTACAACGCAAGACTCCAGGTTGGTCACAGTAATTTTGCTTAGCAGCCTCTTGGGTGAGTAAAAACCCCCAAAATCAGGTCTAAAACTGTGTAAAGCAGGGCTGATATTTTTAGACAGGAACTTTGGCTCATGAGGGAAGGAGCAGCAGGTGCAAACTGCTGCAGCTGGCAGTGAAAGGTATGAAAGCATTGAAAGCATTAGCAGAGACTTCCGCTGTGGTCAACACTGAATTCTCAGGGTAGGTCTCCAGAGAGGGTGTGGGTGGGGGACCTCAGGGTGACTGCTGCTGAGCTCTTCCCAGTTGTCACTAATACTCAGTTTGCCACAAGCCTCCTCCACTGCTCTCTTTTTGTGCAAGGCCAGCTGAAGCATGACCACCATCCAGGGAGCTCATCCTGAGCAGAATTCCAGGTTCCTGGCACTCGAGACTTGCCCTCAGCTTCAGCCTGAATGCAGGCTGGTCCAGAAGATATGGCAAGCCAAAGGCGAGTCACATCTGCAGCAGCTCTATTGCACTTCCCTTACTGGATATCAGTCTGGGGTCTGAGTGGTGTTTTCCCTCCCCTTTCCTGCTCTGACTGCAGTTAATTCAGAACTGAAAGGTTTATCAACAGAACAGATCTCTCTCTCCATCATCTATTCCTGTAGCTATGGCACCACAGCGCCTCAGAGGTGCTGTGCACACTCCTCCCATTGTGTTGAAAACCTGCCCCACACCTTCCTCCGAGTGTGGGAAGCGATCTCAAAGGGCAGCTGCTGCTGACCCCACCTCACCTTGCTCTGTCATAGGCAGCTCTCAGGCCTCTGAGGATGAGAAGAAGGGGACAGATTCACTGCACAGAATTTGAGGTACAGATGTGCTGTGTGGTGAATCCTACCACCTTTATACCTGACAGCAGGCAGCAGGCAGGACAGGAGTGGTCCATGTAAGAAATGGGTGGGGAAAATCAGGAAAGCTGGTAGAGGAGGGTTCCATTCTATGTGAGAAAGCAAAATTTGCCAGCAGGTAACTTGGCAAGAACCAAAAGATGAAACTGATCATCTGATTTGACACCAAAACATCCCACCAAATACTCCAGTTAAAGATTATAGACTGAGCAGCCCTCGCTGTCACAGATGGAGAAAACCCTCTTCACCTGCTGCTGCACCTCCTGGCAGTAGAGGGGCCTCATCCCATTGCAGACAGCATCACCTCCTGATGCAGGTGGGCTGCAGGACATGGGGGTGCTCTGCTCTAGGTCTGCCAGGTGCAGCTGGGGGACTGGGTTCTTGTGTTGAGAAACTCCCCTCCATTAACAAGACTCTCTCTGTTCCCCAGAGCCAGGTGGAGCTGAGTGGTTACTATGAAGCTGAGAACACCACCCCTTCTTTGGAGGGCTACTTTTGCTTCAACCCAGCCTCATCTGTGGTTGGCAACCAGGGAGACCCCTTCAGAAAGGTCTTCATGCCCCTCATCTATCTTCTGATGTTTGTTTTGGGGACTCTGGGCAATGCTCTGGTCCTGGTCATTTTAGAGAGGTTCAAGCGGTCTCGTACCACCACAGAAAACTTCCTTTTCCACCTCACCCTGGCCAACCTGGCACTGTTGCTCACCTTCCCATTCAGTGTGGTGGAGAGCTTAGCTGGGTGGGTATTTGGGAAGTTCCTCTGTAAGATACTCAGTGCTGTCCACAAGATCAATTTCTACTGCAGTAGCATGCTGCTGGGGTGCATCGCGGTTGACCGTTACCTGGCCATCGTCTATGCAATCCACACCTACCGCAAACGCAGAGCTCGCTCCATCCACCTCACCTGCACGGCTGTCTGGCTCTGCTCATTGCTTCTGACTTTACCCGATCTCGTCTTCATGGAAGTCTGGACAGATGACAGCAACCGCAGCATTTGCTATTTTCCAGAGGTTGGGATTGATGGAAACAACGCGTGGCTGGCAACTCGCTTCCTCTACCACACCGTGGGCTTCTTTATGCCTCTGCTGGTCATGTGTTACTGCTACATGGCCATCGTCCGGGCACTGTGTCAGTCCCAGCGCCTGCAGAGGCAAAAAGCTGTCCGTGTGGCCATCCTGGTCACAGGCATCTTCCTCCTGTGCTGGAGCCCATACCACATCGTCATCTTCCTCAACACACTTACCAAGCTAGAAGCCTTCACCAAGAACTGCCTTCTGGAAGACCAACTGGACACAGCCATCATGGTGACAGAGGCCATCGGCTTCACACACTGCTGCCTCAACCCCATCCTCTACGCTTTTATTGGGGTCAAGTTCCGTAATGACTTCTTCCGGATCCTGCAGGAGCTTGGCTGCATAAACCAGGAGACCCTGCAGGAGATCCTGGAGGTGACAAGGAAGGGTAGTGGGATAGAGTCTGACAACACCACCTCCATCTCCACTTTCTAGCTGGGAAAGGTTGCCTGCAGGGCAGAACTGGCCTGGGTTTTTTCTTCCCGGTGGCACACTTGCTGTGGCCTCAGTTACAAATTTCAAAAGCATCCCTACAACTTTCTTCACTCCTCAGGAAACAAGTCCAATAGCCACCAAACACCCAAATCCCACCAGACACCTTGCTTGGCTCTTCCTGATTCTCAGACTCGTAGAGATCCATCTGGCTGTTGGTGAATGCTGATGTCTGATGGTCGCTCTTGTGGAGCTGGATGAAGATGGTCACTCAAGTGGGTTGAACCTGACATTCCCACCTGTCCCTTGAAAACTGAACTGCAGGCATCTTGTGCACAAAGCCAGGCACAGAACTGGGGTGCCAGGGTTAAGGAAAAATGTGCAGCCACATAAATGAGTCATGTCAGTAAGCAGGTCTCCATTTTACTAGCTAAGGTTGGTACACACATGCTCAAGGGAAGCTGTGGGACTCAGTGGCCATCGCAACTGGAGAGATGCAGGTAGGACTGATGGGGGCTGCAAAGCTCAATAGCATGGCCATACAGTGCTGGACATTCTTTGACTGCAACATTGTCCTCCTGCTGCATAACATCCCCCCAGCCCGCCACAACAGCTTCATCTTCCCAACACAGCTCATGACAGGAGGCCCTCCCACAGACTGAAAGATCTGACTGTTGCAGACTCCTTTCCTGACACCAGTTGCATCCTTCCCCACTCATTTGATCTGTTTTACTGCTGTTATGATCTCCTGTGAGTGGCTGCTCAACTAAATGCCTGACTATGCAAAAGTTTTCCTTTAAGGAGGAACACCATCTGAGGAGATGGCTTCTGTCTTGTGAGTGCACACAGGGGAGAGAAACCACACAGCCTTGTAAAGCTAATGGTATAACTTTTTTTTTGGCAGCTAGTTGTATGGCTATTTATGGGTTCTGAGAGCAAAGAGACCCACTGCCCCAGAGTAAGGGAAAGTCTCCTTTGTTTTTAGCAAGGCTAGAGGAAATGTGGCATTTTGCTTTGCACTATGCTTTCTGTTAGTTTTCCTCCACCTGCACCTACAGGGCTTTCACAGATTAACTGCATCCAGGTGTACAGAGGACAGACCTGGGTGGTGATCTTGCCCTAAACTGTAAGTATGCAGAAACTGTTCAGATCAGGGCAGCTTGATGAAAATTTGCTTCAAAGTAAGAGCAGCAGCTTTCCCCATCATTAATTCTTGCACCACAAGTTGGTGTGTGGGGAAGCCCCAGCAGACTCAAGACAGCTTGCTGCTGCCTAGGAGGTCTTGTCACAGTTTAACATGGCAGCAGGCCCACAACACTGCTCCATGACATTTCTGTTCCTAAAGAGTGCTGTGGCCTGTACTGTAGGAGAGCCATACATACCAATGTCCCCCTCTTCACATGCACACTTTAAAATCTCCTCTACCCTTCACCTCACATTTTAAGCAATATCGAAACAATGTTCGTTCTCCTGTGGCAGCAGGAATTTTGTGCTAACCTCACTTCTGAAGTTCACCCCACTAGCAGACAGCTCAGTCCCAGGTGAACTTCACAGTACTCAAGGGCCCTGCTATAAAGACCAGCCATTATGGAAGGGGCCACATAACCTCAGCCTGACTCAGGCAGAGATCTCAATAGCTTGATCTCACATTGTGACTTGAGGAGAAAACTCATCTAGTATAAGGCAGTCCTCCATTTCCTGCAGCACTGCATCTTCAAAGATGAAACTTTCAAGTAATGGCAACTGTGCTTGTTCAGGCACATACATACAGCAGAGAAGGGCAAGTCTCTTAAGCCTGCACTTGTGTTCTCCACAGTTGTACCAGTGAGAAAACCCATTGCAGAAGCATTGTAAACACCTCCCCAGCAGGTTATGGTGACAACTGTGTTTCTACATTAAAATGTTATTGAAAAAAATAATAATCAAAGTATTCAATAATAATCAAAATTCTTACAGTGGTCACAAAGTAAAAAGAAAATCTGCACTCAAATGACAGCGAACAGACTACACATCTGTTGTTACTATAGCTTTTAGCACTGGTATGTACAAACCTTTAGGAAGTTTTGAGGTAAGCTGTAATAAACAGGTGAATAAAACACCATCTTCTCATGTGTAGTGCTTGTAAGCATTTGTCTGTCACTGTGTCACTTTATTCAAGGGAGATGCATCAGAGAGGACTACGTGGCCAGATGGCACCTTTCTGACAAGCTCTGCTCAAAGGGCTTAGAGGAGCACCTTGCTCAGATTCCCCTTCACCAGTGCTGCAGAAGGCTCTGCCGTGTTCAGAGTCAGTCCAGACCTGTATTACCTCTCTGCTTTACGGAGCCTCTTCCACTAACTGCAGCACCTCCTGCCCCAGTTTTACAGCAGCTGCTAACCTGACTGGAAAACTGCCCTTACACCTACATTTGGCCCAGACAGCCTGGGAACAGCTTGGCTCAGAGCTGGCAGGCCTTCCCCAAAGATTTGCCATTTTTCCTCCCACAGCTGCCTGCAGCCAGCCTGCTGAATGTGGATAAGAAGAAAACAACAGGAACTTTCCTTCACTGCAGAGGAAGCTCTGCTTTCCACTCAGCAAAATCCTTCCTATCTCTCAGCAAAATCCTTGCTATCTCCTCAAGGTTTGCATGGCTGTCACAACACCTTGCCCCGGAGTGGGCTTCCTTGCTAAGTACTCACACTGCCAAAGCCACCCCTGCAGCCCTCGGGCAGAGCTTCATCCTCCCCAGCACAGCTCTGCTCAGCCCCTATGCCACGGCTGCCAAGTGAGGCAGATGCACTCTGCCCACCCAGGCCACCGAGAAGGGGGACTGAGCCAAGGGGAGCTCCAAGGTGGCTCCTGCAGAAAGTAGGGAGATGATGTGTGGGATGGCGATGTCACCACCATCCACAGCACAGCCTCTGCACCTCTGGTCCCAGACTGTGCTCTGCAAGCAAGGCTCCAGCAGACAAACCAGAGGAAGCCCTGGTGTCTGATGGAGGCAACCCCAAAGATGGGAACATGAAGACCCTCACAACAGCACACTGCTCTGCATTTCCTGCAGGGCAACCAAATCTCCCGAGACAGAGCTGGGGTTCCAGCAGAGCATCCTGCTACACACACACAGTGATCACAGGGCCGTGGCAGGCAGTGGAGCATGCATGGGTGAGTGCAAGTAAAGGAACGCATGAATGAACGTGTGCCTGGGAGTGCTGCAGAGAAGGGGTTCCCCCGATGCCCACACAATCCTTCCAGCACCTCTCACATGCTCTGTCTCTACTGCAGTTCTGTGGAAAATCATGTGGAAAAATACAGGCACATGGTCAGGTCTTGAAATTTGTCTTTTTAATAAAAAGGCACCTATAAAACAGGTCAATACATTACAGGCAGCACAGATACCCAAAAACAAGCCTAAAAATTGTTTCAAATAAAAACCAATAAGATGTCTTCACATATTGTATTTATATATTTATATTTATATATATATATTTATATAATGGTACAAAATGACTGGGGAAGTTTCTCCATGGGATGACAGAGAACAGGTCAGTCAACTTTACCTCAGTGTGAAAGCTAATTCCAGGTGTGTGATTATCCAACATACTGAAAGATGCAGTTTCCCAGCAGTCGCTTTTTTGGAGCTGGAAAAACATGGCAAAGTCATGGCTAAAAGATGGGCAAACCTTCTACTGTGATTAGGTGGAGTCAGTACACAGAACTCAAGGTGAGGAGCCGAGCAATAAACTACAAGACACAAGACTAGACACAGGTCACGGCAGTGGGCAACCAGCTGATGGCAAACCTTGCCCGGGTCTAACAAGGACTGGCTGTCACTGAGCCTCCAAAGGAACTCCTGCCACATTGCTGTTCACAGACATGGTTGGGAGCAGCCCCCAGGGCACAGGGGTGTTAGGCAGCATTTCTTCTCCCCATTGTTCAGCCATCACAGTGGTAGGGATAGGGCTGGCTCCAGGGCAGTGAGATTTTGCAGAAGACCACCAACTGCTGCTCCAGAGTCCTCAGCTCTGACCTAGCATCAGGATTTCCCTTCTGTATCCAGAGCTGCTGAGTCAAAAGGCTTATTGGTCACTGAAGGACAGGTCTTCCTCCTGTTGCCAGGCAGAAATAGCATCACACTGCCATGTCCCTGTGAGCGCTCGGCGCTGCATGTGAGCACTGAGCACTGCACAGCATGTGCCACAAGCCTGCAGGCTCCTGCTGATACAGGGACAACGCGCTGATGACACAGTGAGGACTGCAAGCCCCAGGCAACTTCTGTGTCGGGCTGGGCAAAAGGGACAACAGGGAAAGTACAAACACATGGAGATCTCAACCAGGCTAAAACAACAGCTATCTACAGGCAAACAAAAAAACTTCCATACAGAAAATGTTATGGCTTCAAATTAGCCAAGACTTGCTGGTAGGTGATGAGCAAAGTTTGGGACTGTAATTGATATTTGGATGTTTACAAGAAGCTACCAGCAGCCAATAGCCTGAAGAGCAGCCAAGAGAAGCTACAGCCTTTCAGGCAAGTCAAGCTTAGAAAGAGCTACATCTGTTTGAGCCACATCCTCCCGCACGAAACACACACTGAAAGGATCAAGAATCCAACCAGCTAACATGTCAGGTCCAAAGCCTGATCTGAAGATTATTCTTCTGCTCCAACTGCCTCAGCAGGAAGGAGAACTTCTCATGATTGTTTCTGTTTCATCACTTCAAAAAATGTTACTTGCTCACATTGTATACAACAAACCCCTACAAAGCAGGAGACTAGAGCAGGATCCTTCCTCAGATCCAAATCCATGCTTCTCACCCAGCACTACAAAATGCCTCAAAGCTTCAATGTATTCCTTACTGGACTTCATGATTCCATCTTCTCACAGACTGGATCAAGACAACTGCTGGGCTGATATTTCAGCACCCACCAGCCTTTACAAATAGCTTGCAACCTGATAAAAATTGTTGCTGTTCACTCACTACTTGGCAATCTCCCTTTCCAAAGCCCTCTTCTCCTGGCAACAGCAAGTTGGGAAAGGTGAGCTCTGTTATAAGAGAGGTAGTGTGTTAAGCCTGGCTCTGCAGAGAAAATCCTCCAAGCAGTGTTCCTCCAGCAATTGTGTGCCCCAGGTTCACCACTGGATGCTGGAATTGCAAGTCCTCACAGAGGTCCAGAGATACTGTGATGTGTGCAGAAACGTGCGTGCATCATAACACATTCCCCTCTGTGAAAAAACATGGGAAAGACCATCAGGGCTGCATGCAGGAAGACCTTATGGAGTACAGGATGGAGAAGGTGGAGTGCATCCAGAAAAGCCAGAGTTGTCCAAATGGCATGCTTTTGCCAGCCTAGGAACGAGAGATTGCAACGCGACTTTGGCCTCTTCTGTCTGAAGCACAGGATGGCCATGCTGCTGACACTGAACGCTGAGGTAGAGAATTGCACTCAAGGACAGAACCTCTTCAAGAGCTGGACCCCTCCTGTGCCACAGGGCAGGTCTGCTGCCAGTAGCTCAGGTTATCATGGAGTGAAGACTGCCTGCAAAACTCTACAGATGAAGGACTGAAAAGCACAAGGAAAACCTGGGAAAGCATTCAATGGCGGGGAAACAGGACGCAGTGGTGATGGATGGGTAATGGACTGGTGTAGGAAGGCTGCAGAAGATCAGGGTTCCCAGCTAGCCTCTCCTGGAAGCACTGGAATGCATCACCCCACTCACCTCAAAGCCCATCTGTCCCTACCCACCACAACACCTTGCCTACAGGGGACACAGCATGAAGGGAAGAGAAGGGAGTAGACGTGACAGAGCTGGTCAAGACCTTCAGGTCCAGCACGTTACCATCTGCGAAGCCCAGATTCTTGATGCTTCTCCAGCTGAAGGGCCGGCATCCTTCCCATCCCAGACACAGCAGCTTCTCCAGAGAGCAGCAACAGCTGCATCCTGTAAAACTGTGGCCTCTGCCCTGCCAGATGAGCACTGCGCCAGCAGCATTTCACTGGGGCTAGCAGCTCCCCCCGCCCAATGGCCCTTGGTTATGTTTGTGTACTCGGCACAGTATCCATGTATCCACGGGACCTGAGATCTGCATGACACTGCACCACCCCCTCTCCACACACATGCAAAACCATTCAGATTCGTGAACAACACGGGTCTGACAGAGTCACTCTACAATGGGATCTCTCAACACCCTGTGCACCCTGGGGATCCTCCTGCCTCCCCCACGGAGAGATTTCAATCCTTGTACACTGTTGCCTTTAGCATGTTTTTTTCTTTCTGTTTTTTAAAACATGTTTTGAGGCTTCTATTAAAACACAGAAATACAGGACAATTAAAAACCAGCACAAATTTTGCCTTTCCCAGCGACCTATTTACAGCTAGTTCCAAAAACCCTCTTGCACATTTTGGTTGCTTAAAAAGGAAGGACAAAAAAAAGAGAGAGGAAAAAAGGGCAAGAAAAACACTTGATGGAGGAAAACCATAAGTGAAAACTTTACAAACTGCAACAAGGTCTGGATGTCCCTGGTCACCACGCAGGGTTCAAAGTAACAGCCCCACTCCCAGCCTCTTCACCCTCCCCTTCCCCAAAAAAGAAAGGAAAAAGAAACCCAATTCACATCAAGTTTACTGCACATCTGGTTTGCTGTGTAGAGGCAAATCCGATATGAAAAGCATCCCACGTGGTGTCCTCCACTGGTATTGGCCCCCAACCCGCCCCCAGAGAAAGGTTTAAAAATGTTTGTAGGCGCAGCCCCATCCCGCCCCAGCCCTGAGCACCAGTCAGGGTTAAAAAGGCAAGTTCGCCATGTTCCCAGGCCCGGGGATATAACTCATCTGGCTGTCCAGGGAGACACTCCTCTGCCTCATCTGGTGTGTGACCATGAGGTTCTGCTGAGGCGGGGGCCCCATGAGAGAGCCCTGAGGTGACATCATATGTCCTGTCTGGGCATACATCTCCCCCGACACAGACATGCTTCTCTGCTTGGCCTGCATCAGCATGAAATTCTGCTGGGCCATCAGGCTCTGCTGCGGAGACATCATGCCCTGGTGCATGCTATTGCCCATCATGCCTTGCTGGGGTGGTATGCCTGTCCTGCCCAGCATGGGCACTTGTCCAGGATGGCACATGGGCATGCTGAGTCCCCTCTGCACGCCCTGCTGCCCGGGGAGGCTGGGAGCATTCATACCTGGACGCACGGGGGGCTGCTCAGCCATCATGTTCTGCAGGTTCATGAGGTGGAGGTTGGAAGGCTGAGATTTGGGTGCCTGGCTGTCGCTCTTGGGGAAATACTGCAAGGTGCTGCTTGGCTTCTCTGATGGGATGATCCTGGACAGGTCAAACTCCGGGATCCCCGTGGGCGTGGGGCGGATGACCTCACTGAGCTCGGGGTCGTTCAGCACCGACGCCACCCCAGGAAGCACGGGCGGGTAGGGGTCACCAATCCGAGGAGGGATGTTCTTGCCCATCATGTGCTGCTGAGGGGGCATCTGCCCAGGCTGCTGGGAGGGAAGGTCCTCAGGTGGCAAGGGCATCCCTGGCGGGTAATGCTGCTGCATCCCAGGGCCACCTCCTGCGCTGGGGGCCATGGGCATGCCTCCGGCAGGAGATGGCATGGCGTTGTGGGGCTGCTGCATGCGGGGGAACACGAGCTGGTTGGAAGGAATCATCTGTGAACTGTTGGGCACAGGGCCACACTGCTGGTTCATTGAGTCCTGGGGACCCGGGGGCAGCATCATGGGGTTCTGGGGGGGCACGCCCGCCCCTGGCCCACTCGGATGCATAGGAATGTTGGAGCCCAGAGGGTTTGGGGAGGACATCATGGAGGTGGGGGGTGGTTCGTGGGAAAGGGGCTGCTGACCAGGCAGGTTCATTCCCATGGGGCTCTGAGAGGATCCAGGCCCCACAGAGTTCAAGTGCAGTTGATTTGGCTGGTTCCCCGTCACGCCTAAGGACAGGAAAAAGAGAGAAGAGTTAACCCTTCCTACAGACCTTTCAGGGCTGTAAAATCCACATCCTGAGAGCCTGCCAAGCAGTCCTGCTCAGAATGCCCTGAGCATGAAGCACGATGCTCAGAAAGCAGCTCCAAGATGGGCTTACAAAGCACCAGAGGGCTCCTCCAGCTTAATCCAGTCCCATGCTAGATTTGTAATTTCTTAAATTCCCCTGATTTTAGAGCCCTGACTGGCTCTGTGTGTGCCTTACATGGTCTCATCAGGGCTCTCAGCTACCTGAAAGGCAGCAAGGAGCGACCCTTCACCCCTGCCTGCCGCAGGGTTTGCCACTCAGCAAGCTCCAGTGACCACACAACCTCGGGTGCTGAGGAGGAAAAAAGCAGAAGAATCAGCAGCCCAGCACAGGTGCTGTCTGGGCGGGAAAGTCTGTGCCCATCACAAAAGCAGAGCAGCCACCAGTGCCTGCAGAGGCAGCCAATGCATTTGCATGCCTGCGGTCAACCTAAGTGACTGCTTAGTGGTGAAGGAGTCAAAAAGTTGATTTTTCATTTTCAAAACTGACAAAAATATTTATCAGACAGCTTTAGACCCCTAAATCAAGTGGTAGAGCATGCTGGAATTCCCCTTTGGGCTGGTCACCACGTGACCAAATACACTCATTTGCCTAGATGTCCTCACCAGTTAGTGGAGCGTATCTGGCCTACTGAAATCACAGATGTGCTACAACACAGCCTTGCCTGTGCAGGCACTTGGGCTCCACTCAAAACACCAGACTCCCAACCCATTCAGAGCATCCCTGTCCCACTGCACAGAAACACAAGGGCTCTAAGCAGGAGACCTCTGCCTGCAAGTCCTGGACCTGAGAAAACCCCAGGAGCCATGAAAACTCAGGCCCAGTACATCTCCATAGGTAAAGGTAAAAAACTTCCAGGTCTTGTGGAAGAAGGACTCCTCGAGCCAGACAGCTCATGTCCTTGCACCCAAGCCAAAAGCTGAGGGACAGCCTGGGCAGAGGGCAGGGACGTGCACAGACCGTTACAAACAAGGGGAAATTTAAGCTGTGTGACATGGCAGTCGTGGGAGGTCAGAGTTCCTAATACTTTCTCCACCTGCTGCCTCAGATCCACTGGCAGCCACAAGACAGTCTGACCCCTTGCAAGCCCACCTCCAGAAGTAGATACCTGACATACTTCCAGGTGGGAGCATGGGCCTGTCTGGCAGCAGCTCGTCATCAGAGGTGGCGATGGTTTTGATGGCATTGTGGTAAAGTGGTGTGGAGCTGGGCATGGCGTACTTGGACATCTGGGACATCATCAGTGAGAGGGGGTTCTGAGAAGGGGATGGATCTGGAGAGGAAGTAAAAGGCATGTTCGGATTCATGGTGCTAGAGGTGTTGCTGGCTGGTGCGGAAGAGCTGCTCCGAGGCCCAGAAGGGAGAGAACCTGCAAGCAAGAGAGAGATCAACTTAGTATCGTTCACATGCAATGGCTTCCTCCCACCAGAGAGCAGCCCTGTCCTCTCCTGCTGACAGCAGTGACCAGAGGAGGCTGCAAAGCACAGAGCTGGCACAGTGCAGCACTCTCTGGACTCTGACAAGGCTCATGCAGAGACCCTGCTCCAGAGCAGTGACAGACTTCCACTGAAACCTGCCCCTGACTGCCCAGCACAGACACAGCGTTTGCTGCATGTGTCACACATCTACCTGAAAAGGCCCTGTTTGGACTCCTGGGAAAACATACTTGCTCTGTGAGATGCGGAGCCAGGCACAGGAACTCGTGTCTTCCTGCTCCAGAGACAGCTTGTGGGCTGGAGAGAAACCCTGTCCACACACTCATCAAAACTAAGCACAGACATGCACTCGCACACAAGACACCCAGCATACCCTGCTCCAGTGCTCCGATGGAAGCAGACGAGTTCATATTGAGAGTCTGCTTGCTCTGGTTGACTCCTGGGCTGGGCATGGTGGCTTTGGGAGATGGCACCCAACCAGGGGAAGAAACAGCCATAGAAGGGGACTTCAGGCGGCTTGGTGAGCCAGTTGGAGACCGGACGTTGAGAGAGGAACTCATCACTTGGGGGGACTTGAGGGGTCCAGACTGGTTTGAAGGTGGCATGCTGATCATCTGCGAGGGTGTCTGTGGGGACTTGAGACTGGCAGATGGGGAGGTGACCAGTGGCGAATGCACCTGGCTAAGGGTGGGAGACTTGAGGTGACCCATACTGGGGGAATTCATCTGGTTGATGTTGATGGTGAGGTCAGAGGGCCGGCGGCCCAGCCCCCGGGAAGGTGCTGGGTGCATGTTGGCCAGGTTTCCCCCTGGTGTGGGAGTGGGATTGGAGGCTGGAGGCAGAGGAATGTGGCTGAGTCTGGTGGTGCCACTGATGTTCCCAACAGGCATGGTGCCCTGCTCAGGGCTGAACATGTCTGAGCCACTGCCCATCTCCTGAGGCAGGTTGGGATAAGACCCTTGCCCTGTGGAGAAGCCTTGCTGTCCTTGGTTGGGGAACTGTGAGGGAATCATCATTTTCTGGGGTCCCGTTAGTATTGCACTGCCATTGCCATTCTGAGCCCTAACCCTGGCCAGCTCCTCAGGGTTCATGCCCTGGTGGGTCATCATTTCAGGGCCCCTCATCTTCTGGGACATCATCATCTGCTGCTGTGGGGTCATCTGGACATTAAGGTTCATGTTCATGTTCATATTGACATTCATGTTCATGTTGAGGTTGCCAGGGCCCATGGGTGCGTCCATGTCTCGAAGGCCTGACTGACTCATAGGGGGGCTCAGCATCCCCCGAGTGCCTGCAAAATCCATTCCCATTGGGGCACTGCTCAGGGTCTCACCCGTTATCTGCCCAGCAAACATGGATGGATCCATCTGCCTGTGAGCCTGCATCATCCTCTCCATTTCCATGCCCTGGCCCATGGAGTTGCTGGATATCCCCATGGGCCTCTGCATTGCCACCGGGCGTTTCTCCATGAGCTGATGCCGCAGGATCTCCTCTCTGGCACGGGGATTCATAAACCTTTCTGGGTCTCCTTGCCCTGGTGGGTAGGGCAAGGTGCCTTGTGGAAAGTTCCCAGGGCCTCCCATAGGAGACATATCATCGCTCCATCCCATGCCAGGCCTGACTGGCCTCTGCATGGCATTCATGGGCCCAAGAGCATCCAAGGGCATGTTCTGCATCCCTCCAAAGCCAGAGACTCTCTGCATTTGATTCCCAGGGAACCGTGGGCCAGGGAAGGGTGGCCCTCCCCGCAGCTGCAGAGGGTCCTGCACATCTATGGGTCCCCGCAGCTGGCTGCCCATCCCTGGTGGCCACTGCTCCCCAGGCTTGCTGTGGTAGGGTGGTGGAGGCCCACGCATCATCATGCTCCCCATTGACTGAGGGATCATGATCTCCTGCATGGGCCGGCCATGGATGCTGATCTGCTCCTCTTTCCGTCGCTTTTCCTCATAGTACTCTTCCTGCAACTTCCTCCAGGCCACTTGCTCTGGTGTCAGGCTGTCCTGGTTCAGCCGCTGCATCATCATGTTCATCTGCTGTCCCATGTCAGTGCCAGGGTGGTGGGGCACCTCATGTTCCAGGCTGGGCCCACCAAGGCTCTGGGTCTGGGAGATCATGGACTGCAGAGGCTCTTCATACTTCTTCATGCTGGCAGGGGCCGCGGGGGGCTGGGCAGGGGCAGCCTGTGGCTGAGGGGCAGTGCCCCCCTCACCCGCATTTTGGCTGGCCTTGAGGAAGGGCTCGGCCTCCCCACTGCGCAGCAGCAGGCGCTCAATGTCTCTCAGGGTCTGCAGAGAGCGCTCTCGGTGCTCCAGCTGCTCTTTTGAGAGCCCTTCTGAGTTCATGGTGTTCCTGGCGCCCAGGCCTGCCTGCCCATTCCCCGGCATCCCTGGGCCCTCTCCAAGGAGGCTGGAGCTGGGTGTGCCGGAGGAGTCCACTTGCCCAGGCTGCATGGTGCTGGCGGATGCAGTGGGCGTATTTGGATGGTTACTTCCAGGCTGGTTGTTGCTGCTATTGTTCCCCAAAGGGTTGGGAGTCAGATCTCTCCGGCCATCTTCACTTGTCCCTTCCTGGGGCAGGCTGCTGGGCGCAGGCAAAGGTGTTTGACTGATGGCCTGAGGTGGTGGGGCTGGAGGCTGTGGTGGGGGAGGCTGTGGCTGTGGTTGACTTGCTTGAGGAGCCAGTGGCTGGGACTGTGGAGTATTGGCAGCAGGAGGGTTAATTGGAAGTGGCTCAGCAACGCTCAGCACTTTAGGAGCAGGTGGTGCCTGGCAGAGAAAAGGGGAAGAAACTTGAGCAGGGAAAGATCCTAGGAAGGTATTCTTCCCTGCACCCTGTAGGAGACCTCTCTGTCCCAAAATGAAGCCTCATGGTAGTTCACCTTCATTCCTTGCAGGAAAAGAAATGCAGGTACTACTACACGATCTAGGAATGCACAAGCAGGTACTCTGCACACGTGGCTACGGGGGAACATGCCGCGGCCCATCCCAAACTTTTCACAGCTGACAAGAGCAAGGACTTGTGCCAAAGAGATTTTGCAGCAAAGCAGCTTCCCACCCCACTGAAAGGGCATTCTGGCAACCCCTTTTTTCACAGCTGAGCCAGGGGATGGGGGAGAATGACCACATCAGACTGGAAGGGTAACAGTCGTCAGCATGTGCCAACAGGAGCGATTGCTTCACAGGTGGAATACCTGGTCTAGCTTTGCCCGTGGGACATTCTGTTGATGGTAGGCCAGAATGGAGTCAGCTCGGCCCTGCAGGACAGCTTCTGCAGCTCTGGGGAGAGAGCACAAACCACTTGAGAACAGGCACTGCGCCCCATCCTACCCATCCAAGGCCCCAGCTGCCACCTCCGCTTTTCAGTTCTGCAGGAAGAAAGAAATCCCTGGAGGTAACCAACAAGGGGGAATGTTCTCAGAGTCCTTGCATATGTCCTGCACAGCCCCCAGTGAGGATCTCCAATGGATGATCACTTGCCATTCAATTTCCCTCTTCCCATGTCCCATGACAGGCTTTGCTTTATGCCTGCTGCCCTAAGGTGGTTGTCACCAAGATGCTTTGGAATCTCCCACACTGAACCTGTGGTACAGCAGAGCTCTAAAACTAGGCTAGTTTTAGCCTAGGCTAAACAGACTAAACTAACTTCTAAGACTCTATGGCTGAGACAATGCAGGACAGAAGAGAGGAATTGTGTGCAGAATACCATGTGTTACATTACACTCCCTGTCACACCCATCCCTTAGATACTTTCAAATCAGACCAGCAGCCCACACTGCTTTGGGAGAATAATTTTGTTGGATGCCGACTACATGGGCTCTACAGTGGGTGAAACAGAGTGCAGAGCCAGGCCTCACTGGTAGGAAGCGGGCATTTAAGTCCAAGTTTGTTCACCTGCAGTGACTGCCGGCATACCCCACAAACCCCAGAGGTATCCCACTCTGTGCAACCAGAGAGACACAGATTTCTCCAGCTCTCTTGTGCTCAAGTGCTGCATGCAGCAGGCAGGTGTGACGAGGCCGGCCAGGTGTGACAAGGCCAGCCAATACCAGTGGGGGAGGTGTGGGGTTTACCGCTTACGTGTTAGCAAGGTGCGTTGTAAAGACGTAAACAAACTGTGAAGGCTGCTTCCCTGTTCCGCCGCCTCCGCCTCCTGCAGCCTCTGACCGCAAGCCAGGGGCAGCACCATGGGGCACGCCGGAAGCACTGCTCTCGCTCAGGTTAGGCAGCGGGTTGGACCCTGGGCCAAGCTGTGGGGCCGTGGACATGGCAGGATCTGCTACATGACAGCCTGCGGGAGCAGAGGAGGAGAGAGCTGCCGGCCGGGCGTGCTGCGGGGCCGCGGGCGGCCAGCAGGGGGCAGCACTGCCCGCCCGGCCGGGCCGAGGCTGTCACTCGGCAGCCGCTATTAAGTAGGATCCGTAATTAATATTACCAAGCGCTGCAATTACCAGAGGCATGCCTTGCCTTCCTCTACCTTAACCCAGCTGGCTCCCTGATCCCCTCCAGCTGACTCTCCCCATCGCAGCAGCTTCTGCAGCCCGACCCTGCCACCGCAGCACTTACGCAGGAGACGTGGCTGGGAAGCCGGTGCAGGGATGCGGGCGCTGCTCGGTGCCAGCCCCTGCCCCTGGGCAGCCCCACCGTGACCCACTCCCGCCAGGCAGATCTGGGAGCAGGCTGACAAGGGAAGCGGCACTGTCCCTTCCTGCACAGGCTGCACAGGCTGTGGACTGTGCTGAGAAGTGCAAGTGGATGTTCCAGAGATAATGGCAACAATGCGCTGGCAGGCACAGAGGCCACCCTCTTCTTGCTTTTCTACACGTTCATGTTCTCCAACAGGGAACAGGGGCATCTCCTCGGGCCCCACAGAACCTTGCCCCATTTCTCAGATATTCTCCCCATTACAGTTTGAAAACAAAGTGAATTGTAGATACAAAATGTCAAAGAATGCTGATGCTTTTGGAAAACAGAGGAGACCTACAGTTCATTGTCCCAAAAAGAGCAAACTTCAGGACAGCTCAGCTCTGCCTGAACCACTGTCAAGACCCCAAGAGCCTCTTTGCACTCAGCTGTCTTTACAACACAGCTGCAGAGAGAAAGGTGAGTGGCCTGGCAGAGACGCAGCTGCTGCAACAAGAGCAATGCACGTTGCACTCTGGCTGCCATTATGACCAGGGTAATGTGGCCAGAGCAACGTACAGCAGGGACATTCAACCTCAACACCTTTCCCTCCAGCATGTCTGTAGCATCTCCACAAAATAGGTCCAAGGCCTCCCTGCATGGCAAGCATTCTCACAGCACAACGACCACCAACTGCAATGGACCCCACACCTCAGCTAAGTGATCACACAGGCAAAGCTAGAGGTGCCAGTGTCATCAGCCCTCCTGAGCCGCAGGAAGGACCTGGCTTTATTCAAGCTTCAGAGTGGTGAGGAGGCAGTCACTCACTGTGTGCACTGCTGATGGGTTTGTCGTCCTCCTCGCTGTCCGGCCCAGAGCACCATTCATCGCCGCTGTACGGCTGCTTCCTTTCCAGCACGCAGCGTCGCTTACTGCGGGGAGCCACCTCGCCTGCAAAGGGACACGGCCATCAGAGGGGCTGAACGGCTGGGCTCCTGCCCAGCTGGGGGCTGCGTGCTGGCAGTGCCAACCCAACCAGGATGCACTGAGCAGTAAGCCTTATGCTAACATCTGCCCAGCACTGGTGAAGAACCTGAAGCATCTGTTCAGTCTGGGCTCCTTGTCTTAGCAGCCAGATCTAGTGAGACTTCCCTGTGAGAGCCAAAGTTTCAGAATGAGATGTGTTTCTTACTGCCTGAAAGGAATCTATGCACATAGGATGTGTCTACCTGCAGTTCCAAACTAGAGAGCTTTGGACACTAACTGTAAATTTAAAGGGTCTGTGATTCAGCAATTAAAGGATGGGAGGGCACATTCACATCCTTTGTAGGAACAAGAGACAGACTCTGCCCTTTGTCGACATCAATCAGGCAGGGGCCTTCATGCTCTCTATGAACTTGTGTGCTCTCTCCATGTGTCTGCCCTCTCAGATGGGACTGATGCAGCTCAGAGAGGAAGTGGCTTGCCTAAAGGCACTTAGGGACTCAGGGAGAGCAATCAGACACAGGATGAATAACTTCCAGTCGTGTGCTTTAACTAATGAAACATTGTCTGGCCTTACTTTTTTTACATCATCTTGTTTACATCATGACCATATTCACATGACATGTCAGTGTCTTAGGAACATAGGAGGTTCGGGCATTTCTGATCAGGCCATTTTAATAATTTTCCTGTGGAAGTGTGGTTACAAGACAGCTCTGGGATAAAACTGCAAATGCTTATGGTCAGTAGTGTATGGTCACCCCCGTAACACTACGGGGAAAAAGCCTTCCCAGTGGCAGGAAGTTCATTCAGGTACATTATACCTGTTGTTCCAAGGCACAGCTCTGGCCTAAGCCAGTCAGGCAACATGGTTTTGACTGTGAAAACAAATCCTTAGGGGCACAAGCCAGAATTGCAGCTCTGCAGACCGGGTGTGAGTCTTGGTTGGAACCAAGGGCACCACTGAAATTTCTTCCCCTACAACTGTCTGTGAGATGCTCAAGTATCCCACACAGCCACTGAGCACAGAGCTTGATGGAATGCAAGAGGTTACAGGGAAGGCTGCTGAGGATAGGGTAGGCAAAGGGTTTAGAAGCACTGACTCAGCCCTTTTCCAGAAGCCACATGCTGCAACACAAGAGTTACCCATTGCTGATGAAAGCACAGAACTGTTCAGACAGTGACCCTTGCAGCACCTCCTTGCTAACCATGACTGAGTTGTTGGGCAGCTGCAACACCACAAAGCAGCTCTCTACCAACAAGAAGAAGATAGAAAACAACTCAGTCTCAAGTTAAAAGTTTGCACATTGCACATGCAGGGGCATTTGGTGTAGTTTCAGTGATCCATGCTGTTGCTTAGATGGCCTCAGTAGCCTGTGAAAACCAGTGCCAGATTCCAGGTGTAACAAATGGTTTAGGGAATGAAAAGCAAAGCAAATGAGAATTCAGCCACTCTGGTCCAAAAACTGCAGATGTGACAAGCAGTGATGCAAAGTCACACAGGCAGCCAGGACAAGCCTGAACAGAAGACACAGCACAGAAACCAAAGATGCTCCCACCCCAAGTCCTGCCAGGATGTTTGTAACAACTGAGAGGAGGACATGCTGAGGCAAGGTC
Organism: Hypocryptadius cinnamomeus; assembly: GCA_013400635.1. Lineage (NCBI taxonomy): Eukaryota > Metazoa > Chordata > Aves > Passeriformes > Zosteropidae > Hypocryptadius > Hypocryptadius cinnamomeus. Next base: position 37,727 of record VYZP01036108.1, read on the forward strand.
TAGGAGAGCATTACCTTTTGATTCTGTGTCCTGTGATGGGGTGCTGGCTTCTCGCTGTTCTCCAGAGTCCACCGAGATGCTTCGTTCCCGCTTCACCTTGCCCTTCAAGGAGCTGAAGTTTGGGACAGTGTTCTGGCTGTTTTTCAGTCCAGAGTTGCCAGGGGAAATCTGAGTGGCCTTGCTGCCATGGCTGCCTGCACCCACACCCTTTGAGCCCAAGTTACAGGTGGGTGCTTGGCTCACATTGTGGTGCTGGGCCAGGGCACTGCTGCCGCCTGCCTTGCCATGGCTGGGCAGTTTGTTGTCAGGGTGCATTGGCTTGGCTAAAGCTTCCCACAGTGCCAGTGGAGGGAGCTCGCAGGCCCTTCAACCAGAAACCTGCAAGAGAACAGAGCAGCAAGTCAGCACGGTGCCCCTCACACGGGTGCAGCTGCTGGGGGCACGGCACAGGACCAGAGCACTGGGGCTGTTACTTGGTCACAGGGCCAGATAAAGTCCATGGCAAGGCACAATCCAGAGCTGCTCATGCTTGGAATTAGCCCTGGCCCCTTTGAGCAAAAATTCCTGCTCTGCAGTTACTCACTCACATCATGACAAGCTGTAAACTCTCACCCAGGCATGGCAGACTTGCCAGTACTTCAAGGAACAGACACGAGAGCCCTCATTCCCAAGGCCAAGATGAGAAATGGGTGCTCCGTGCCAGCCTGGCCCTTTGGTGAGTAGAAGGATGCTCAGAGCTATTTTGCAGGTGTTCCCAGAGCTTAGACATCTTTCTGACCCTAGAGAGAAATCGAGTGCCCTACTGTTTTCAGGGATCCCCTTTGCTGATAAGTAAGTTTCCTCTGTGCTGCAAAACACACAGAAGACAACTGGACAATTGAGCAGTCTTGACACAAGCCTATAAAGAGAAAACTGGGACAGAGCAGGGGACAAAGGGTGAGGCAACCGAGAAGAAGGCAGTGAGTTCCAAGGCAAGGACAGAGCCAGGAAGGGCAGGCACTCATCAGACAAACTCTGCCTCTCCCAGGGGCATGAGGGACAGTCCCAGCTCCTGCTTTAAGGCTCTGGGTGAGGGGGTGACCACTTTAGCAGGAGCTTCCAGCCCAGGAGGATATGCAATGTGCCACATGCCTGGATGATGCTCTCCTGCTCAAAAGCCAGCTCAGCTACCTGAATAGCCCTGCAGCCTGAGGCAGAGTTTGGCAGAGAAGAGGAGGTTAGGGCAGAACACAGAGGTTTCTGGGCTGAGGGACATGCATGCAGCTAAGCAATGCTGCAGCAGCCCTCCTTGCAGGATCTAGTTGCCTTGGCAGAGTCTCATGCTCACACTGGGAATATTCCCCTTGGAACTCTGCACAGGCATTAGACATGACTGGGATGCAGCTCTGCATCACACTGTGTATTCTGGAAGGCCACCACAAACCCTTGGTCCAACACACAACCCTAATCCTGTCACAGTCGTTTTTACTCCTTGCGGAAGCAGGAGGAAAGGAGAGTAAACCACATGTTCATGGAAGCTGAGGCATTACTCTGTTTGCTCACATCTGCTATAAGCTTTGCATGACACCCCCACAATGCACCCGAGAAGCTTCCCTGTGCACAGGCTGAGAAACTCCCCAGCACACCAGGAAGGGAGTTGCTGTGGTCTGCTCCTCCCATTTGGACCATGCAGGCCAGATGCTGTGCACAGATTCCTTCTGCCACCCAGGGACAGGAAGCACCAGCTCCAGACCAAACCCCAGGTGTCTAAATAGTACTGCAAGAGCTCAGCAGCACTACACATGCTGCTCCTGGCTTGCTGAAGGTGAGCCTGGAGACACCACTAGCAAAAGCCAAGTGCTTGCTCTGCCAGGGCAAATCACTGCACCCTTGCAAAGAAAGCAGAGTGAAGCACATTTGGTAGACCCACAATCCCCAAAAGATTGTGATCACCACAAGGCACAGGCTGCAGCTTATCATGCACCGTGAGGGAGTCCTGTGCTTGCAGAAAGGCTCTTCTCTGCAAAGGGGTCTTCTCTTCTCGGCACCTGCCTCCCTGCAAGCTGAGCCAGGGGCTGCTGGCATGCTATGCAAGCAGTGCATTCTTCCTTAGTTATGCACAGCTTGGCCTATCACTGCTTCCCAGCTAGGAGTTGTTAGTTGTTCCCTCCTCCTCCACCTCCGCCCCACACACCTCGGTGAGGGCTCTGCTCTAGCCTGGAGGAAGATGGTGAGCCACGGTGCTGATTAATTTTCACAGCACATAAGGGAGTTGCTAGCCCTTTAAGTGTCAGCCAGTCTCGCTTGCTCGCTCTTGTTCTCCAGAGACCTATTAATAGCAGCTGGAAAGATCACATCACTCTCTGGATATTTATACCCCTCATTCCACACCAGGAGAGATTTATGTCAGAGCTGCTGTCCCAGTGCCTGCCCAATTGCTCTGTCAAACCACTTGCAGGGGGAGGGGAGCTGAGCGGGGAAGGAGACACAGAGAGGGCAAGCAGGGAGGAGGAGAAGGTCCATATGGCACAAGCTGCAGCATTAAGCACACATGCTGCCTGCAGTCACTGGCTGGCCAGCCACAGGGAGCCTTCAGCCCCACTGGAAGAGGCTGCTGCCAGACAGCATTCCAGAAAGCAAGCCCTGCAGCAGCTCCTGCTGCTGGTGGCCCAGAGGCCCTCCCCCACCTCCGCTTTGCCGCACTCACAATCCCTGCAGCACTCTGCACCACAGTCCTGAGGGTCACAAACCCACTGAGACACTGTGTGGCCACACCTGCTGAGGACCTGCTTCCATTTCACGGCAGGCTGGGAGAGCCAGGTCTGCCTGTGGCACATCTGCACGGGCATGATATTGTGTTTGTAACAGATCCCAAAACGCTTCACTGAAAATGTGAATGCTCAGCAGCACTGCAGCACAGCCCTCGTACAGCCCAGCATGGTGAACACTTCAGGGAGGGAGGAAGAAATCCGGGGCCCTGAAAAGGCCACACCTGCAGAGTCCAGAGATACACCTCCTGTCCCTCTGGTTCTCAGATGAGACTGCATGGAACACACACCTCGATCCCAAAGGACCTGGCAGTTGCCATGACAAAACCTTCAGGCACTGCCTGCAGCCTGGATGAGCCTCATCAGCTGTGAGGTTCCTCCAGAATGTAACATCTGGGGGGCACCTACCTTCTCTCTTTATTTTGGACTAGGCTGCTGCTCCAGGGAGGTCATTCAAAACCTTGCCTGAGGCAGGATGGAAAGCTACCCTGGGCTGACAGAGGGACATGGCTAAACTTCGGAAAGCCTTCCTCTTCTAGCGTCCACTCAGAGGGATAACACTTGCCTCACAATTCCTAACGGGACAAATGCCAGAAACAGCTGCCTGAAGATTCTGCTCTGCTTTCAGGAGTAGCAACAGCTGGATTCTGTTGCAGATGGATCGCAGGGATCCGCCTCAGCCTCTCATCTGTCTGGCCGCAGCATGACAACAGACTGCTGCAAGCTCCTTCCACATACCCTGAGACTCAAACTAGATTTCAGCAGGCATGCCATACTTCTGGGCCACGGAAGATAATTAACTAGAAAGTAGATACAGTGACACCAGGAGACAAACAATTCAAAACATCTTGAAAAGAACATGACAAAAAGAAGACTGCACAGAAATCTGTCTTTCTCGGCAATTTAGCAACACACCCACTCCAGCCTGGTAGTTTTAAAGACAATAGCAAACTTAATTCCCAGTGGTTAAAGCAAGAGATTCCTGGTTTCTGCCCCTGGCTACCAGCAATCCCAAGCAAGATGCCTGGGTTTTGGGTGCCTTGATTCCACCATCATTACACAGGGGGACAACCCAGCCAACCTCATGCAGGGAGGGCGGCTTTCAAAGCACAGCAAGTATCTGTTGAACAAAGGGCCACATCCAAATGCAGACCGTGTTTGCACCTGAAAAGCCACAACTTTAAATCAAAGCCTGGGATCTTAGCAGACAAGAAATCTTGAAACAAAATAACAAAAACTGCTTTCAGGAAGTCTCCTCCAGTACAGTCTGAAGAGCAGCACAGGGAGAGAAGGAGCAAGCTCTGGGCAGGAGGGACTGGGCTGACATATTTGCAATCTGGGAATTGCTAGCTGGTAGTTAAGAAACCTGAAACCCCCGCTGCATTCCCGGAAGACTTTCTGGTGAATCACGCTCCCACTCTGATAACGTGGATTCCCAGCACAGCTGCAAAGATGAGGAGCCCACACCTGCCACCAGCCCTGCAGCTTCCACATCTGGGAGCTGGCTGGCATTGCTGCCGTGCTATCCCTCTTGGAAGAAGGCACAAGGGAGGAAGCCAGGACAGCAGAGCCACGATGATTCAAAAAGGAAGGCGCTTCACCACCCTCCCTCCCTTCGGATGCTGGGAAAAGCTCTTGTGAAACTCAGATGATTGCCAAGCTGTGCACACACAGTGGATACCAGAACCCAGGCTCCTGAGCTGCGCTGCGTGTTCCACAGCTCACAAAACCCAGCATACAAGACACCCAACATCCTCGCAGTTCTTGGAGTCATTTTGGAAGGCCTTGCTAATCTCCTGTCATTTGGAGCTGTCTTGAGAAAGATGAATTTCTGTGGGGGTACTTGGCCACAAGTCTCAAAGGTCTTTAGTAGAACAAAACCTCAGATTCATGTTCCCCTCCACCTAGGGACACACACCCCATGCAACGTGGGTGGAAGCTGAGGCTCAGAGACAGCAAGGTGAATTGGGAATGCCATTTGCTTTCTGACCAGCACCCTACAACCTCTCTCCTGTAACAGCTTCAGACCAATAAGGGTTAGAAGACCTCTTCTAGCCCTTACCTGCCCACCTTGTTCAAAAGTTTCTCCCATTCTTCTCCCCCTTACTGCAGCACCAGCTAAAGCCTGGTTTCCTACCCTGTGCTGAGGGAGTTTCCAGGTCTAACACCAAATTTGCAGATCCTTCTAGCTTCCCAGTTCAACTGGTGTATTCCCTACAGAAACCCTGCATGTGCCAGACATTACTCGACAGTCACATGTGGCTCCCTTGGGATGATAACAAGGAATTGCCTGATACAGTGGCTAGTGCATCTTGCTAGGGATGGGTCAGCAGGAGATCTGCAGAAGCTGCAGGTGCCCCACACGAAGGGCAGTACAGCCACCTGTGTGCTGCAGCTTGGCAGACTGCAGTCGAGCAGCAGAATCCAGCAGGTCAGGCAGCAAAGCCAGAAATCTCTTCCAAAGGTACTGCTGCTGCTCAGGGAGCTTCAATTTCCTCTGAGGCAGAATCTCATCCTGCAGTGTATGAAATCTGGCCAGGAACATGGGCTGCTGTGACAGCTGGACACCCCCACGCAGCCTTTGGCTGTGCTGGGATGCACAAAGACAAGCTCATCTGTACATGAATGGAGCACTTTCCCTGAGAAAACCCTTCTGGCAGATAACACCACGGGCTGCAATGCAAGGCCACAACACAGACCTTCCTGGACATTTGCTGCATGGGATGAAGAGACCTCCTCAGGCATTTCCACTCTGTTTGTGCACTGGGGTTACTGGGACTGGGCAAGTAATGCTAAAAAGCCTAGCTAGTGAGCTGTGCTTCACACTGCCTCTGCTATACCAGCTCTCTTGAGCAGCAGGGCTCACAGCTGAGACCTTAAACCCACACCTTTTCCACAAGAATCACAAGGGACACAAGTCTTGCCTAAGGTCACACATGTCAGGTAAATGGCTGATGTAGCTGAGCCTATGAGGACATCTTTCACCTGCATCTAGGATTCAGTAACCACTTTAGGATCCTTTGGCAATAACAAAAGAAATCTGCAATGCCAGCAGTGTTCAGGATTGGAACCTAGCAATGCCAGAACTTCCCGAAATGCTTCCAAGCTTTAACACAACAGTTTCTGCTCTTCTTTTTACAAGAAAGTCTCTTTGCAGGGCTCTGTGACAGACTAGCCATGGTCAGCAGGGAGGGCCATCACACCGGCAGCCTTCCCTGCCCCCTGTCCCCAAGCCGGAGACACAAGGGCTCCTGAGCACTGCAGGGTCTGCTGCCTATGGCCGGCCCAGCTTCATGCCAGCCGTCCAGAAGCTTCAGATTTCCAGGGTGCCCCACCTCTGGGCCGAGGGGGAGCCTGTGGGACGAAGCCACTAGGTGTCACCGTCACCCAGGGCACGCTCAGCCCGGGCAGGGCTGCGCAGGGGCTGGGGCACAGGGTGTGCCAAGGACCCCGGGCGTGCTGGGGAGCAGAGCCACGCACCACATCCCTACACTCTTTCAGATTAAAGCAGCATGGAGATGCCTGTTGCACACTGCAGGAGAGGGCTAGACATCCACCTTGCAGAAAATCTCCCTGAAACACTAGCTCTCCCTTCCAGCAAGGTCAGATCACTTTCCAGCCTGAGGAACGGCACAGTCCTTGCAGACAGGGTCCCACAGGACACCCCTGTGGCAGGGACTCCCCTTCCACCTCTCTCAGCTCCATGTACCCCAACTGCACCCTGCTGTACGAGCAGCAGTGCAAGTTTGTCTGCCTTTGAGAAGGCTCATGGCAGAGTAGGGGAAGAGTTGGACTCTTCCTATGCCCAATCCTGGCACTAAATACAACACACAAAGGATACACCTGCACAAAAGGAAGAGGTTGGAACATCTGCAGGCCTGCAAATTGCCTGGATTGCAGCACCGTGTCTGTGCGACTGGGCACACACATTTATGTAGCCCAGCACAGCTGGGGAGGGGGAGCTGGCAGAGGAATGTGGGAAAGGGGGGGAAGCAGGGTGGCTGCCCCAACCTTACCCCCACACTGCCCTCTGCCAGCCCGGGCTGTAGAAGAGATGCAGTGAGCTGCTGAGCACTCCTCCAAGATTATAAATACCAGGCCCAGCAGCAGCAAATGCTGGGCTCTATAATTAAACCACGGCTGAGGTCACTTCCTTTTCCCAGCAGCTCCCTCCAGCCCCCACCCCCTTGCCTCGTATTTGCATGCCATCATGACTAAGGCACATCAGGGTGTAAGGTCGTAGGGGAAGCAGCTATGCAACCACCTCGCAGGAAATTCCACCCTGGGAAACCTTTCACCTTCCCCAGTGCAGAGAGGATCAGCACGGGCAGCTGATCCTGCAGCTGAGTGGTGGCAGCTGCCTGCAAGCAGTACTGGGACTGCAGTGTTGGGCTGGAAAGGAAGGAGACACCTCGAGGAGAGGGGAGCCACTGCTCCCCATCTAGCTTTACCATCAGAGTCTGGGCTAGCACCGATCTGGAGAGGTTTCCCCACTGTGCACCCCAAGAGAGCAGCTGCTCTACCTCCTCACCATGCTTCATTCTACCCCCAGAAGCCTCCTCCATAGATAAAGCTGAAACTCCCCAGCTTCTGCCACTTGACAGGTGCAAAAAGCAGCACAGCCTTCCCCACAGATCCAGTCCTGAGTCTCAGGGCTATTCTGCCCTTATGCAAACACTCAGGCAACTCACAGAGCTCCTCCAGAGACACAGTGATCTAACCCTGGCCAGGCCTCCAACCACCCAAAAGGAAACAGGCAAAAAGAACTAGGAATTGCCCCATCTCACTAACTGCATCCTTCTGGGGAGGCAGTGAGCCCTGTGTGGCAGCAGATGTACAGCCACAGGTGGAGAGAAAGCCCAGAGGCAGCCTGCCCTGGGGCTCCCCCCACAGAGCCCCTCTTCCCCACCAGGAGAGGAGATCTTATTAACTTATGACTGGCCAAGTGGGCAAGGGCTTCTGACATTCCTCCGGCTCTGAGGTTTGCAGCAGGCTTTGGGGTTTGCAGTGGTCCTTGTGGCCAGAGGCCAAGTGCCCAGACTCAACCAGACCAAGCTCTGAAGCAGCATTGTTTGCACTAGGTACAGCAGCTGCGGTCATCAAGTGCTCACAACTCAGCCCTTGGCCCTCCACAGTTAACTCTAGTTCTGCCCTTATTTAAGAAACAGAACGTATTAAGAAAAGTTATTGCAACCACAAAGACCAGGGTACAAAAGAAGGGGGAAGAGTGCAAAGGCTACTGAGTGGGAGGAAATAAAAGATCTTTTGAGAGCAGGATAGCTGTTTAAGTAATGATATAAACAAGTTAGCACTGGGGTTTGCAGAAGAACTAGTTGGTGACTTTCACAAGGTATCTATCAGGTTTCAAAGTCCTCAGGTGTTTGGATTACCAAGCCAATTCTCCAGTCTCTGAGCTAGCATGAGACATATCAGGGTCGACATCTCTGAAAACTGACATCCAGAAAGTTTCCTGTACAGAGTCTTATCATGCTATTCAAATGCCTCTTCCTCTCCCTCGTCCCACGGATTCTGGAGAGGAAGTCTGTGACAGAGCAGGGGTGCTGAGGCAGCCCTACAACCCCTGGAATCAGCTGATCAGGACACACACACAGCAGAAAGCTGTGGGGAAGCACAACTGCTATGGGAAGATGGACAGTGCAGAGGCAGCGAGCAGAGCGGGACACGATGGCCCAGCTCCTTTGGCCAGCGACAGGGTACTTGCTGTCCTCTCCAGCACACGGATATTGTGCTCTGGCTCCGAGCCTGCACCCGCAGCGAGGCACGCCTGTGCCCTCCAAGACTCTGTCTCCACAACAACAGGAACCAGAAGCCACAGCAGACCCCGAGCAGCTCATTGGCCCGAGATCACATTACAGGACAGGAAGGAAGAAGGCACTTTGATCAGTCTGGAATTGCTTTAAACAGGTTCCACACCGATATCTCAGCCACTGGAATTAACCCCCCACCACCCTAAATGTCCCATTCCTAAAGACATGTCCTGCTCCGGCATGCACATCGGGGCCCAAGGAACCCAGCTACTGGTGGCTGCTCCCAAGGAGAGGCCATGGCAGAAAGCAGCCTCAAAGAAGGCAGAGAGCCTCCCTATGCCTTCTCAGAGGAAATCAAGGCTCAACAGGGTCCTACCTCTCTGGTGTATGTCTTTAGCACAGGCACATGCTAGCTGTCCTCAAAACAGCAGCAAGAGGCAATTTTAGAGGCAGCTGGCAGAGACAGGCTGGTGCTCCCCTGCAGCTCCCCTCCTCACACTCAAGGGCAGTGGGAGCTCCTCCACCTGCCTGTGGGACCTCCTGCCCCATGCATGCCCATCCCGCCGCCTGCTCCCAGCAGGCAGAGGGTTAACGATGCCCAGGGAGCTGCAGGAAGCCTCTTCCTTGCCCTCTCAGGAACAATGGGGCCATTGTGGGAGGCCGGGCAAGTGTGGGCAGATCCCAGGACTGGCAGTTACCCAACTGGGCACGTTGTTCCTGCCAGGTTCTCTCTCTGCCTCCTCAGGTAGGAGGAGAGGGGGTGGCTGCCAGCCCTTCCCGTGGGCCCTGGAAGAACACTGGCCAGCCCAGCCACAGGAACACCACGTCAGCGTGGCCCTGCCAAGCAACCTCGCTCCTACCGATATGTCTGGGTACAAAATGCAGTCAGACAGCCACAGACACAAAGCTGCCAGATGACAGCACCATGCAGCAGACCAGACTGTGAGCTGGCTGAGCGCTGCCAGCTTCACACCTGGGTATCCAGCAGGATCAGCTGTGCTTTCGGGATATGGGGCGGGGGGGAGGTGCTGCAGGAACCAACAGCAGTTTTTCCCACCATAAAGTCACATTTTGATTGCGGGTGCAAGTGCTGACCTGGGACCAAGAGCTTCTGGGAAAACTGAGAACTCCTCCATGTGACACACAGGCGAGCAGTGAGAACACAACTGTGTGAGGACTACGGTGACTGCTGTCCAAGCCCCCGCAGTCTGAAAGCGGAACGAGTAAGCAAGGAAGCAGGCAGCTCCAGTATACTCCCCTTCTCTACAGATTTGCATCTCCCATGCCCAGCACATCAGTGTACAGAAAACTCAGGGATGTTCTGAATTCACACCCTCAAAGCACAGAGCTGATCCCCAAGGCAAGATGAGCACTCTATGTCACACTCCCAGACTTTCCAGCAGAGCTTCATGCCCCCTTGGGCATGGAATCAACAACAAACCCAGCTCACTGAGGCATACACTGAGCATCTGTATGAAACCTTTGGCCAAGCACCTGACTCTGGACAAACAGCCTGACTTAGGGCTGCTGCATGCTGCCTCTAACATAGGAAACGCCTCTGGCTGGTTCACAGGAGATGCAGTACAAAGACAAGTGGAAAACAGCCCTGTAAGACTCATCACTGCCTCCCTGGAATCTCCATGCTAGGCACAAGCTGGCAGGCAGAAAGCAGCTCCAAGTATCTGGATTAGCTGAAGTCCCAAAAGAGGCAAGGTGCAGCCCAGGTGCATGCCATGTGTGCCACTGTGCACAACCACTGCAGCTCAAACCCTACAGGATCAAATGCCTGTGATCAGTTATGAGGAAGGAACATCCTTTTCCACTTGATGCTGTGGCTGCTTCCCCCATCTCACAGCTAGACTCAATCTTCCAATTTTTAGGAGCACAAATACAGACCATCGTTCTCGGACCTGGCAGCACCAACTCTGCCAGTAGCAATCACTTCTGTTTCTTTTTTATCCAGTCTCAGTGCCCTGCACTAACTCCAGGAGTGCCACTGCTCCCTAATTTTGCCAGAGGCGCACTGAAAAGCAGCTTGAGCAGACTCACACAGCTCCCCAGGTCTGCACCCCAGTTCATGCTCTCAGAGCCAGTGTCTTCTTCCCTGCAGCTCTCAGATAACTACTCTGTCAGTTCTTTACATGTCCCACCCGAGGGCATGGCTTTCTTCCTTCCCCCCAGATCCCTTTCTCCCATGTCTGATACTCAGCTCTGTGAAGGCCACTTCAAGACATGCCAGACAAGTTAAATACAACACTACCTCAGACCCCAAAAGGGAGGCTAGATGCTCTCGAAGAAAGGACTGCAAATAGAGCTGTCACTGCAAACCTGCCATGCGCCTCACTTGGCAGCCAGCTCTGTTCAACAAAGCAGCACAACCCCCAGATGGGTTTTGCTCTTTCCTAAATGCTCAAGCACAAGAGTCCAAGATGAGGGCAGGTAAAAACACTGGATGGATCTGACAGGGCAGGGTTTAATCTGTATCTCTTCAGAAGATGGTGTGCCTGAAAGAAAACACAGTATCTGCTTCCAACAAGGAAAGGAAGAATCTGGATAACCTTTTGCTAAAATAAAAAAAAAAGAAAAAAAAAAAGAAAGAAAAAAAGAGAAAAAAAATCAGGGCAAGAGGGACAAAACAATGTTTGTGCTCATTTTGCTGGTCACGCAGGCACAGGGCAGCCGCAGTACCCGCTGCCCCAGCTTGGTCAGCAAATAATAACCACAACCAGCCCATTTTCACCGAGGCTTATAGAAACCAGGCTCCATGGTCTAGGGAAAGCTGCATCCTCTGAGAAAGAGGTAGAGCATAGACGGGATTTCCAGACTACACTGATAATCGGCTCACAGAAACCAGATAGGACAGCACACCCTCAGAGGTCATCACTCGGCTCTACCATGTTTGCTCCAGATGCTGTCCCTTTAAACATGGCTCCAGAGACCACACAAGGGTTAAATCTGCCTATAAATATCTGTTCTCAGCAGGGCTGCTGCTCTGAACCCTCCAGCCATCTGTTCTAGCTTTCCCCCATCTAAGACTCTAACATCTGAAACACGCTTACAATTCTTAGGAGTGCTCCCAAAAATAGACCAGTGCCATGGCTTAGCTGCGTTGCCAGCGTCTGTGAGCACAGGAGCATGTATACTGGTGCCTGTGCCAGCACAAGCCCGGAGCCATGCAAATATGAACACGTCTGCCTCTGTGACAGCGAGCAGGCCTGCACCAGCATGGCTCTGTTTGCATCCGTGCTGGCGTGGGTGTGCCTGCTTAACTGCAAATTCATGTGAGTCCGCACGAGCGTGTTCATGCTGGTGTCAACCTGTGTCTGCACACGTGTGCGTGTCGGTGCCAGCGTGGGCGGCAGAGAAGGTGGGAGCCTCTCTGCTGGTGCATGTGATGCAAGCCCTGCCGTGCCTTCCTCGGCACACAGCAGTGCTGCAGGACGCAGCCAGGCACCTCTCCCGCTGCAGCCCGGCCCTGCTTGGCCTCAGCAAGAAGCCCCACTGTATCCAGGCCCTGGCACTCCAGTCTAGACAGGGAGCCTGCCCTACAGCACAGCAGGGAACAGAGGACACCAGTTCTCTTGTTCAGTGCTTGGCTCAGCAAATTCAGCAGTCCCACCTCTGGGCACCAGGACCTCACGGCGAAAGCAAGTGGAGCCTGATATGTGTGAGGCCCAGGACACACCACCCTGCTCACATCCAGCTGCAGCTTGCAGGGTTTTCTCAAACACTCCAGAGAGAGCACGGGCAAGGTTGCAGATATAACAGCTTTGGAGCAGAGTGGGCTCCAAGCCTCTCATAGCTCTTTCCAAACATCCCAGACATGAGTGGGTTCACCCTTCTGACTGCCAAGTCCATTAGCCTCACTCCACATGGGCAAATCCAGGAGACAACAATCATCTTCATGGTCAAATGCAAAACAGGAAATGAGCTGTCAGCTCCCAGATCTGGACATACCATCCAGGAGCAGACAGACCATTCTCCTGAGCATCCTCAGGACACAGCACTGCCCACCTGCTCTGTGGGTGGGCAAAGCTCATTCAAAAAACAAAGCTCATTCCTGAACTCCCATTATTCACTGGAGACCATCACAAAGAAGCTCAGCCCTGGCTGCTGGCCCTGCTGACACCACATCGTAGGATGATGTACATGCACGGCCCCAGGGAGGGGACATGCAGTGTCCATCCTCCACAGAGTGACAACAGCCCGAGGATGAGATAGCAGCTACAAATTCATCTCTAACTACTTCCACAAGAGTGATTTTCCCCTCCAGACCAAGTAAAACTACAGACCAAGCTCCAAACACAGGAGGATGTGCAGGATGGGGCTTTTTCGGAGTGCTGCAGTTGTACCAGCCCCTACACCCCACGGTGATGTGATGGCAAACACGTGCCACAGCACACGTGGTGCCAAGCCTCCCTGTCCAGCACATGCACACACAGAGTCCACGGTGGGTAACACTGTGGGGGGCTCCCTCAAAAATGCCCCTAGAGGGATGGGCCAGTGGAAGGGACCAAGTCCACTGAAGTGTCATTTGCCTTTTTCCAGAGTGCATTCAAAAGGGCACCTGACGAGTAGGAAGGTCGGAAGGCAGAAAGTACATACCACCACAGTTTTGCTCAGGGTTTGCCAAGCTGCCCATTGCCTTCCATCCCTCTGATGTACTGGAGAGAGCCAGCTAACTCCAAGAACTATAAGCAAGACTTCCAGTGAAGGCTAAAATGTAGGTTCTCCTTCAACTCAGGTGACAACAGAAATAGAAAAGAGCTTGATATTCCAGCTCTTCATTTCAGGCTTTGGCAGGGAGATGACCTAGGAAACAGCCTTAGCAGACTGAGTCAACACAGCTGTACTCTGAGAGAGGAAAAAAACCCCATTGATCCAGGTATTGATTTGCTGCAGGAGTTTGTGTTTGTTTAGAAGTTTGCCCATGGGTCAGACCTTGTTACAAGCATCTTTCCTGATGATGAGGTTAGAAACAGACTGTGCCAAACTCCAGTCACCTGCCTGGGGAGCAAAATGCAAGCAAGTCTGGAAGTTAAGTAGTCCCTCAGGGATGCTTCCCTCCTCCACTCCCTCAACTTTAAAAACCATGTTGTTGGGTGGAGGAACACCACAAACAGCTGTAAGACAGCACCAGCACTTTGAGGAGTCCAGCTAGGGTGTAAACAGAGGGGCTGAAGGTCAGGCAGTTTATCAGAAATTTCAGATCATGAGATGGAAAGGATTTAAACAGCAGATCCATTTCAGGATTATTTTCCCCACCCCTATCTGTCAGAAAGAGCATTGGGATTTCAAGGTTCCCACAGGTTTGCAATTCAACCAGGCAAGGACTGAAAAATGAACCAAAACTGAACTGACAAGTCTTGTTTCCTTCTCTCTGGCAAAACCAAAAGGTTAAGTACCAAGATCAAGTAGACATCCACTAACAGAGACAATTACCAAAAGCACTGCACACAAAAAGTTCCTGTCCGGGGTCAGGTCCCCAGTGTGCTCCATGTTTGGTGGAAAACAATGGTGTCCCCTTCAGTACCCGGCCACAAGTGTCAGCAAACTGCAGGCCACTATATTCTTTTCCAAACCGTCCCTCCTTTTCTTCTGCCTTGCATGGTTGCTGAATGAATGACCACAAATCAGTTTAGGAAAAAGGGTGGCTCTGTCAGGCACAGAGATTCCAGAGAGACACTCAGGTATTGCTAAAGAGCTCTCCTCTTCCCACACCTCATCAAGCCTATGGGCATAAGCTCTTAAGAGATGGGAAAGGAAAGAGAAGTGATGACAGGCTGAGGACTAGGCACTAGGCAGGAGATACATCCCCAGTATCCCCCTGACCTGAAAGCTCCCCTCACCGCTCAGCAAGTGTGCAGCATCCATTACCCTCTACTAATTTCCAGTCCCAGAAATCTCTGCCAACACCAAGTCCCAGCATCACTTCTCGCTTTTTCTCACCTTTTCTGAGTTGCTGCCATAATTCCTGTATGAACTGCAGATGTCTGCCCACTGCAGCACTTTCACAGCCACCTCCAGCTTAACCGTACAGCAGACCATCAGAGATGGCACCAGCCATCAGAGAAGAGGTGGGGGCACAACTACATGTGCAGAGACATACATCTTGGGGAATAATAGAGCTGTCGTTCCCCTCATGTCTACATTCCGCATGTGACTTGTGGCAAAGATGCTCAGCCTTACCAGCAACTTGTGGGAACCTTTCCCCACTGTGTTCTTAAGCCTTTGAACACCTTTCAGTTCCCTTCATTTCAACAGAGCAAAATATTGTGAAGGATTTACTTTGCCTTTTAACATTTCTTAGCCCATCACATCCTTGTTAAAATAAAAAACAGTAAATCAGTTTCTCCCCTTCCCCACTTTTGCTGCTGTGCAAGTCTATCCTGTGATTAAGCTGTGAGATAGGACAGAGGAAGCAGCAAACTAGTTCAGACTAACGTGGGTATCCTCAGCTACTGCAAGGCTCACAGCAGGCAGCCAGCTGCTTACTCTCGTGCAGCCCCCTTGCTGAAGTACACAGAAGCCAGTCAGACTGGAGAATTTGCTGCATTGTATGCATTTGAAATAGCAAAAATCAACATAGAAATTAAGAAAATCTGTCTCTGAAGCCAACCGGACAATTTGTATCTGAAAACTTCTCTCTGGAGGAGCCTCCTTTATTTACAGCTAAGTTTTATTTCTGTGGGGTGCCACATGCGAGCTGGGACACACATTGAGATTCCATGACTTGCCACGATCTGTCACACAGTTAGGCTGGAACTAAGGCTTGCCACAAGGAAGGAGGGAAGGAGCAGAGCGAGTACTTAGATCACACCTGCTTCACCCCCTGCACCATCTCCTCTCCACCCTGAGAATGGGTAACAAGGATGCCCACATATGGGGCTACAGAATTTGGATGCCCAGGAATTAAAGATGCTGATGGCCAAACCACAGGCCACAGCAAGAAAACCACCCCTTGTGCTCCTGTTCTCAGGATACATCACGAGCAGCCCAACAGCACGAGCTGCTCAAAACCTGGCCAGCTGCCCATGCAGAGTGCACCAGAGCAGCCCAACACCCCTGGCTCCCCCTTGGCCAAAGAGTGTCTTGGCCCTCTACAAGATGTTGGCTATTCACACAGGAGTGTTGTTGGCTCCCATCTTCCCCATGGAAGAGACAACTTCAGGGCACATTTCAACCAGACCATCCCTACACCAACAGCAGCCAGGAAAACACTCAGGAACCTTACATGGCTTCCTGCCCCTGAAAGCCAGCCCATGGCCAGCATAGCTTCTGGGTGGCAGGGTCCAAAGGAGACTTGACTCTCAGCTCCCATCCTCCCAGGCCTGGCCTGCACGGCCTTGGGCAAGGCACTTCACCTCTCTAATTGTCTGTAGACAGCAGATGCTGCCATCAGCCTGCAAAGGCCTGAACGCAGCAGGAGCTCCCTCTCCTCCCAGGCAGCGTCACTGTCAGCAGAAGCAAGAAGGCAAAGCCAGGCTGCCCTCCTGTACCTTCTCTCCCTAGGCTGATTCTGAAAATAAAAACCAGCTTCCATTTGTCCCAGCCCCAAGAGAGAAGGAGGCAGAAAGAGGTTTGTTGTAAATACATGAAACTGTCGCTAAGTGAAGGAGAAAAAAAATCTGGGGGGGAGGGGGGGTGGAACAAGGGAGGGGACAAAACCGCATTTTTACTCCTGGTGGCCAGCCAGCTGACTGACTCAGCCAGTTTGGTCGCTTGCCATATAGATTTAAAAACAAAACCAAGCCTCAGAGAGAGAAGGGGGTTCGGATGAATGTGCTTTTTTCTTGTGTTTCGAGTAAATCCTAGACCAGCCCAGGATATGTTTAGGAAAATGGCTTCCCTGCCTCATTGTACCCAGGGGTGCAGCACAGAGCAAGGCACAGCACAGGTCTGCCAGTGCCAGTGCAGTGTGAGACTCCTGCTAAGGCACTTGGCTCCTGGCTAATCACTGGGCCTGAAAAAAAGTGCAGTGAAAGCCCTAAGGCTCCAGGGCTACCCTCAGAGCTGGTGTCCTCCAGCCACCTCAAGGGCTGGGGTCTTTGGTCTGGGTGCCCAGGCAGGTGTCACCTGCCTGACGGGTGGCACGGCCAAGGCTAAGGTGACCTGCTCCACTCAGTGTGTCCTACCTCTGCTGGAAGAGGGCTGCAGAGTCTGGGCTGCCTGCTGCTGCAGCTGCTCTTGGGCTATGGGCAACAGCTGCATTCTGTGGGCACCTCCTCACCTTTGCCTGCTTCTCGCCAGAGGAATGTGCACAGGAGGTGGGAGGAGCAGGGAAGAGGTTGTTTTGAAATACCAGCTCCCATTTTATTTATCTGGATCCCACAGTGCCCATGGCACGGTAGCCACTTGTAAGAGTGTTCTGTTCCCAAAGTACTGTACAAACAAAAACACGTGCTCCCCACACCCTTTGCAGCAACTCAACATGCTGGCATGTTCAGCACAGCACCAGACAGGCAGTGCTCACTGCTCCATGCCAACTCGGCACTTCCATACAACTGGATGGTCACAAAATCCTATGTGAATAAGCAGTTCTTGGCACTTTCCAGCTGCAGCAGTCATTACAAACACTAGCTGGTGAAGGAAGCCTCATGAGCCTCCCACGCAGTGATCTCCCATAGAAACTGGCCAGCCTCCCTGGCAATTAATCTGTCGCTCACTGCAGGGAGTGCAGACAGAATAAGTTACCTAAGGAGCTGACAACAGGTAAGTGCAAACCCTGCTCCTATTCCCATTTCAAGATAGCAGAACTGAGGCAAAGAAAAAACAAGGCCCTGTCCATAGCTGCCCCAGCCATCAGCAAGGCCAAGAAGAAAACCTTTGCCCTTTGGTTCCCAGTCTCCAGCATGGACAATAAGACAATACTGAAGTGTGGTCCATCAGCAGAGGCCCACTGGCCCCTTGGGGGCTCAGAAGAGGGGTGCAGATGTGCACCCTGCAATTGGGGGAAGCAGGTACAAGACTCCCCCAGGGACTGCTGCAGCAAGGCACCTGGAAGGCTGCTGCAGGCAGACAGACACAGCCAAACTGGACGGGACCCACCACTGCAGGGTGAGGGGCACTGCTCATGAACCAGTGGCTGGAGCTCCCCCCAGCCTTCAGCCTTCCCCAAGAAGGCCTGCCTCACTTTATAGAGGTGTTTTGGGCTTGAGCAGGAAAAGCAGAGTGTGGGGCTAGGGACAGGGTAGGGGAACAACAGGCAGAGGTTTGCAGCGAGCTAAAAGGAGAGATTTAATAACTGTTGGAAAAAATGGCTGCTTTATTGCAGGCAGCTTGTAAACCCTGGAGCCTGAAGGTCTGGGAGTAATTTCTCCCTCCCACGTGCTGGGCTCAGTTTGTACTGGGGGTCAGAGGCCAGTGCTTTTCCAAAGCATTCTGGGACAGACGCCAACTGGAGCAGGCTGCTCAACACCACTCCTGCAGCAGGGCCTGGGCTTTCAGCAGCAGGCTGGAGCTACTATTAACCCTTTGCAAGGTGACTTCTCCCTTCCCCCTCTCCTGGCTCCATCCCTCCAGTGCAAAGAAGGCAGCTGCTGCAGGCCCACTGGGGCCACGCCAAACGAGTCTGGGCTAGGGAGGCCACTGGTCTCCCCAAAGGGCCAGCTTCAGTGCTGCCCAGGGCCAGTGCTTAGCTCCCTGTGTGCTGGCTCAGCGTGCTCCTGACCCACTAGTGACACAGTCCTACCTGTGGGTCCAATCCAGGAGTTGGACTCCTTGCAGAGGAAAATGAGAGCCCAGAAGAGTGACAGCCAAGCACTTGGGGTAAAGTCTTGCACCAGCCTTGGCATGGAGGGAATGATAACTCATAGGAATGCACCCAGCACCACCAGAGAAGGAAGAAGAGCCAGGTACCACTCTCCTTGAGCCCAGCACCAGTCCCTGCAGTCCAGACACCTACACCTGCCACGCCACTTCCTCCTGGGAAGCTTTTGGGCACACAGTCACAACCAGAGGTACTAACCAAGGTGCTCACAGGAGAGAGTACTCCCATGTCAAGGGTCCTGCTGGACTTTTGGCACCCCTTCCCTGCTCAAAGGAAGGATGTTCTCCCCAGCAATCTCCTGGGCCCTGGTGTTGCCTCTGCCTCCAGTTATCAGTGCTTTCTTCTCAGGATAACATTGTGCCCAGCTGCCTTCCCCTGCACTCCCTCACTGGTTTCCTGGGGGAGGCAACAATTGGCCTCCACATGGCACCTTCTGCTTTTCCTCAGCATTGGGTAAACACCAGAACCTACCAGTCCTTGCCTCCAGCTGCTGCTGACATCCCTCTTCCCCAGTGGGGGTTTAAAGGCTGCCTGCCAGAGCCCTCTAACCTCCTTAGCTGTCTGCTCCTAGGCTCTGGGACAGGGTCTAGATGTCTGGGGGAAGCATGACTTGGCTGTGTCACCCCTGAGTTGCAGCAGCTCTGGATCACCTGTGCAGGCAAGAGCCTGGCTTCCTGCAGCATTTCAGCTTCCCCTCTCAGGGATGTGTGTGAGTGCTTCTGGCCTGCAACCCAGCCCCTCTGCCCCACCCAACTGAGTATCTGCCAGCACAAAAAGAAGAGAGCTCAGTTCTGTTGCTCAGTGGCATCTCTCATCTGCCTCTCAAACACATGCCTCATCCTTCCCTCTCTTCATCTCCTTTGTGCTCAACGCCACACCAACAAGGAGAAGGGGCCTGTGGCTGCTGCCCAGGCAGACCCAAGCACTCACCCTGGGTCTGGCTGCTGGATCTGCTCCAGGCTCTTTCCTCCTGTGCAGCAGCACTGAGCCCAGCTGCCAACAGACTGGCACCCAGAAGTGTGCCAAGGGCTGCACCTTGGCCCTGCCTGCCACACAGCCCCTGGCCTCGCTGCTCCTGCCAGCCAGACCCTGTCCCACAGCTCCCATCTCTGTGCCACATCCATCACAGGCATTCTGACGATTTTGCAGCTCCTCCAGCAGCATTTACATGGCATCCACACAGCTCTCCCACTGCCACCTCTTCTGACACCAGGCACAGTCACTGTCCACAGTCTCACCAAGCAAACGGGGCCAGAACCTACTGTCAACCCTGTGCCCAGCAATACTTCTCCACATCACACCAAGCTGCCAGGGGGGATCTGGCTGTGCCTCTGCACTCCTCCATTGCAAAGATGCTCACACGAAGATGATGATCCCTTCTCCCTCCAAACACAGAGTTGTGCCTTCTTGTCTAAATCAGTTCAAACTGTGCTCACATCTTTCTGATCCGGGTACAAAATGGCAAATTTCCCTACTAGCTTTGTTTATCCCATCTCTCCAAGCTCCTGTTTTCATGTCCCACCTGCAATCCCTCCAGCTCCTTCTTCCAAAACTGCCTTTACAGTCAAAGCTGCAGAATCCTCTTTCATCCTCTACCATCCCTTCTGACTAATCCACATACCTCAGCCCTCCTTCTGGGCATGCCCTGAGATCACAGACAGGCATTGTCTTCATGCTCCCAGCTACTGCTTCACTGGTTTCAGGAGAAAGGAGTTTGCTACGCTTCTCATGCCCACTTCATTAAATCCTTCTGCTCCATCCGTCCCAGCTCCTCTGCTCTCCAGAGAAGTCCCCAGGCTAGAAGCATACAAGATGCAGCCAGAGCATCTTGGCAACTATGGCTTAGGGGACTGCCTGGGCTTGGGGTAAAGGTTACTGGCACACCTTCTGGTGCCAAACGCTGATACCCACAGATGGGAACCTGGTGCAGCAGCACTGAGAGACTGAACCCACAAAAATGCTGCTTTGCCAGGGGCTTCCTACTGCCAAGATGGCAGGACTATCAAGCCTGGGGGTTACTCTCAGGAGACAGAAACCCACAGCCCTGTGGCCGTCTACATCCAAGGAGCACATCATCCCACTGCTTGGCCAGAGCAGAAAGAAACAAAAGCTCCCGTCTCCTGGGAGGGGCTGCATGAATACCTGCAACAGTGAGCTGCGCCTCCCTTTGCTGCACGTGACATACTCGAGCCAGACACCGGCCCAAAGCATCCAGCTCTGGCACCAGGGCTGCAGTTCACAGCTGACCTACCCACATCTGCTCCAGTCAAACAGCCCCGAGCTTTTTGCCCCAGACTCCGCGCCTGCCTCAGGCCCCAGGCGCTGGCTGGAGCCCTGCCAAAGACAGGGCTGCCTGTTTGAATCTTAAGCCAGAACCCGCTAAGAATCACCTCTAATAAGCCTTTCTCCTCCATCAGGCACCCTGATTTTTTTCAGCTACGGTCTTGTGAAGCAGAAGGCTGTTGGAGCCAAGCCAGCAGCAGGGAAACCACCATTTCAAGGTCCTGGGAAGGTGTCTGTAGGAGCAGAAGGAGCCCTGGTGGGGCTGCAGGAGCGATGCAGAGAGCAGGCTGTTTGCTGGGAAGCTGCTGCCGCTTGCCAGGAGGCAGTGGGGGAGGAGGCAGCAGATGTCCGCAGACAGCACTGCCGAGAGCCCGCAGCCTCCAGCCCAGTGAGGGGAGGAAGGCAGCGGCTGGTGCCACTGCTGCTGCACTGGGAGGGAACAGCACAAACACGACAGGCTCCACCAAGAAAGCTTATGTTGCTCTTCCCTCCAATAACCACTACTTCAGCGATGGGAAGTGGGAGTCCTGGCACCTCAGCTGGGGTTAGAGAAAGACTTCAGGATGACTGCTGAGAGACCTCAAATGCAGGAGGAAAAATCCCTGTCATGAAACTGCAAGACCCTTCTTGTCCTGGAAGCAGTGGCAGCTGCAAACCCCAGCACAGCTGTTGTGCTGGGGCCAAGTCTGTCTGCGGGGCCCTGGGCGAAGGCAGCGTGCCACAGCCCATGAGCTGCCTTTACTCCTGGCATGTGCAACAGCTGGACACTCACAGGGAGAGCCCAGACAAGTGCCTAAGGGTGGATGCACAGCAGAAAGAGGAAGAGAGACCAGCTCTGGCTGCAGCCCCCCTTTGAGCACTGGAGCCAAAAGGGGACACCCCTTTTGCTCCCCCTCTCTCTGCAAACGGAGGACACTGAACAAGGCCACCGGCGCCGTGGCAGCCAGCCAGTGAGCCCAATCCCAGCCACGCTGCTTTTGTTGCAAGCATGAGTTGCCGTGAGGCTCCAAGTCAGCCCACGTGGTTCTCATTTCCTGCCTCTGGGCAGGGAAGGCTGGCTTTCTCCCCATCCCACAGCAGTGAGGCTGACCAGAGGAGCTCTACAACCAGAAGCTACCTTGCAACTACCCCTCTCCCATGGGTTCTGTCCTGAACCTGAGATGTGGTCAGCCAAGCAGCATTGGGTCTGACAAGTCATACCATGATGGGAAACAGCACCTCAGAAAATTGGTCCCTTGGCACTGGGACCCCCAAGGGCAGTGGCAGGTCCCAGGCAACATCCTACCATCACAGAGGATCCTGTGACTACAAGACTCCCACTCTGTGACTGTTCAATGGGAGCTGAAGACCCCCAGAAAAATTGGCATTTACCCGTTTCAGACTGAGAGGAACTGACTTCACCCAGAGGAGTATCTTTGGCTCATTAAGCGATACCATACACAGGATTGTTCAGTTCAAATCAAATCATTCCTGGGTTCTTCCTACAGCATACTGAGATGCAGTCTGGCACTTGGGTCCACTTGAGTCCTCTTAAAATAAAAATTAATTGACATGCAAATCAGACAAGGCATTAGACTAGTCTACTGGCCAAGGGCAATGCACAGATTCCTCACTGTTTCAATGCTACAATCCCAGCTCCCCCACACTCCCACCCCTTTCCGAGCCCAGGGTCAGCCATGCACCATGGCTCACCAGAGCAGGGAGAACCCCACAGACACACACCTTGTGTGCAAAATGTGGCCTGGATGCCACATGTTCTTGAGCCAGGTCCCAGCTTTGCCCCATCCCCTGCCTGATCACCAGCATGTCGTGTCTGGCAGAAGCACTGCTGGGCTCTCAGCTCATGCTGAGCCACTTGCACACAATCCGAGTCAAAGCACGGGCACATCAGCATCTGTGCCCAGTGGGGAGGCAAGGAGGCAGCAAGAGAAGTAAGAGCTTGACTTCCTAGAGTGTTTGCTACTGGGATTCTCCTATCAGTTTCCAAGAAAGATCAACTCTTTGCATACCCCTGGTAGCTTTTTCAAAAAACCTGCAAACAGCCACCACAGCCCCAGCCACTGGAAACCACCCACAGACAGAAATAGCCACAGATCAAACAGTGAAAGAGCAGCCACACAAAATGCTCAGGACCAGGTCCTGGAGGAAGGACAATGTCAAAACACGGCATTACTCTTGGACATGGTCACCTCTTCTTTCTCCCTTTCCAACTAACTAACCACCAGCCACAGTTACCCTCTTCTGCAGTCTTGTTTCAACCAGAGGCTGGGCACAGCAATTAACTTCTCCATCTGGTTGCAGCGAGATGAATACAAACGTCATCACCCACACAGGAATCAGCAGCCCTGAGCAGTGTCAACACCGTCCCTGTCCAGAGAAAGAGCTCAGAAAATGGCACTGCCAGCACTGGCCTCAGAAACAGAAATCCCAGGATGGCTCGTTTGCTCCTCTGGGGTTAAACCCACTGTGGACCTCCATGGGCCCCTCCAAGGGCCTGTGGGCTGCTACTGGGAGTTCTGGAAAAAGGAATATCAATGGCAGACTATTATTGCAACAGCATCAGAAAAATGCCTGGGGCCCTTAAACTATGGTGGAAAAAAAAAAAGGTGACTAAACCCTACTAATATAAGGAATACATTTTAATCACACTAGGACTTTGTGCAATTACTTTTGATTA
Organism: Hypocryptadius cinnamomeus; assembly: GCA_013400635.1. NCBI lineage: Eukaryota > Metazoa > Chordata > Aves > Passeriformes > Zosteropidae > Hypocryptadius > Hypocryptadius cinnamomeus. Next base: position 60,971 of record VYZP01036108.1, read on the forward strand.
AAAAGCATAATAAACTAAATTATAAACATTTGCCACCAGTAGCTGAGTCTCCGAATATTCTGAAATCACAAGGAGAGGTGAGAAGCAATTGCTTACAGGTAAGGTCCTGACCACACAAGCAGGTGGAAAAATCACTCTTCTCACTAAAATAACACATCAGGGCTAAAATTATATCAAAATATTTGGAAATGGCTGGACACTTCTTTGCTGAAGCTCTGCTTTAGGCAAAGTAACTCTTCTTTTATCAACAAGATGTTTACAATTTCAACTCATGAAACTGACTTTTAAAGAGCAAAAACAGGTCTGGGTTTTGGAAAGGCTTTTATTTGCTTTGATTTATTTTTCTTTCTTTTCTTTTTTTAAGAGAATGAGAAGCAAAAACTCACATTGAATTCTCCAATGGAGGTGGGCAGTCTAGGCAGATCGTTACTGAACCTCTGGCCCATAGAAATATTTTGGAAGGAGAGATGCCACAGACTGAAGCACAGCCATGCCTCTGCACTTATCTGTGCTTCCTTTGGGTTTGTACTGTTCTAACAGCAAAGAAGACAAGCAGGGCTTGGTCTTTTCTTTCCTAGTGCCAAGTTCACATGAAACAGGATTCCCCACTGAAATTAGGAAACTAAAGGGTACAAAAACCATCCAATTCAGCCATTCTAAACCATATATGTGCAGATGGCATCACAGAAATAAATAACAATAAACTATTTAACTATTTTTTCAATAGTCTCCCCAGCAGCTTCCCACACGTTTTGAGCTCTGAGAACGATCTGGGAAAAGAGAAGCTCATCACTGCAGGAAGCCAACAGGAGGGCCACTCTCATAACTCCCAGCAGCAGAGTGAAGGTGCTTGGCCTCTCCTGTCAAATGTAATCTCAGCTTCTGCACATGAGTCCCAAGAAAGGAAAGGGGATATATCACTCATTTTCCAGGTGGAGGAGGGGACACAGCCATGACGAGGTGCTTTTTCTCCTGCCCAAAACAGCAGAAAGCAGGGGATGGGTAGAGCAATGAAAAAAGGGAGAGTAGGGCACAATTCTGGTGCCTGCACCCCACTTGTAGGGCTACCAGGCCTGCACAGGCTGCCAAATCAAATAGCTATCCAGAGCCACACTCCTGACAAGTGTAACAGGCAATGCCCTCAAAGCAGGACCAGCGTGAGGCTCCTTCCACCCAGAGCCATCACTGCCCACGTCTGATGCTCATCCACAACGACTGGCAGCAGCTGATGCCTACAGATCGCACAGAAACCTCGGTCCCTCCCACTGGAGAAGTTCCACAACTCCCCAGGCTGCTGAGTTTTTACAGGCTCCAACCAAAACCCCCATCCCAGACTCCATAGATGAGTTTTCACTATTGGAAAGGGATCTGGGACACTGGGGGGACACGCAAGGAGGATGGAAAGAAGCAGCCTGTACTCTTAGTGCCTCTCCAGACAGAAGGACTTGTTGGGAGATCCATGACATCACTGGTGGGCTCTCCTGAAGGAAAACAGACAAATCCAAGGGTAGACTTCCAGCACCTCGCCAGGGGGGAGTTCATCCAAAACAGAGGGCTCCTTGCTCCCTTCTCAGCACCACCTTACAAAGGGAAGGCAGGTAAGTCACCATTTATTTTGGGTCCCAGTTTCTCGTCCAAAGGGGGAAGTTACACTAGACTATCCCTCTTGGGTCAAACATTGTCCTGGCAGCACCTGCATTCTTTGCCCTCTGCCCACAATACCCTGCCTGGGCATGTGCTATCCCTGATAAGGAAACCACCAGCACAGCACCTGGTGGCAATCCTTCCCTCGAGCCTTGGGGACCAACACGCAGCTTGTCCACGTGGCCTGCGACCACAGTAGAAATAAAAGCACCACCATTCAGAAAAAGCATAATTAGCAAAGATTAAACAGCCAGTGACTATGCTGGCAGCTGGAGGGAAGAAACAGACCACCACCTCCCTGCAGCAAAGGAGTCACTGATTCTTGTGTCCGTGGTGCATCTGCCAAGTGCCCTGCAGGTCTTGCCCCCACTGTGCCCGCTGCAGGAAGATGCACCAAGTCCACTCATCCTGATCACTAGAAAGTGTATATACTACCATACACAAAATCCTTCCTGTCTTCTTTTCCAAACTCATCTCACCCTCGCTCAACTGGGACCCCCTCATAAAAGTAAGAAGAGACAGGCCTTTCCTGGCATTTCCTTTTTCTGAAAAGGCTGTAAAATTTTCCAAGCATAGCTAAAGCCAGAGCAAAGTTTGTCAGGAGCTCAGCTCGTTAGGCGGCTGCTCAAGGAGCCCCGCGGGAGGCGCAGGCTGCGTAATTCAAAACATCTTGGACCCTGGAAAAGAAAATAGAAACCAGGCTGCGAGAATGAGGGGGGCAGCTCCAGCTCCAGTGTAACCCCTGCTCTGGGAGCGCCCCAACTGCAGAGCTCAAGCAGAGCTCCAGCCCCAGCAGAGGTGCTGCGGCCAGCCCAAGTGGAGCTGGCACCAGGCGGAGGAAATTCCAAGCCTGTTGCTTCTGGCAGCCACACCGGGCCCTGGCTAGAACCTCGGCAACCTGGAAACCAGCTACTCAGCAATTTTCTTGCCATCCAGAGGACTCGGTCTGAACCACAGTTTCACTTCCCCCTCCCTGCCCAAGAGGCAGGGAACACCAGAGGGAAAGAAGCATTTGCTCAAAAGCTGCCATGACCAAAGCCCCTCCAAACTGCTCTGGGAGGACAGTCTTGAGCTGCTGCTGTCGCCCCTACCCGCCCCTCGTCGCATCTGGGGGCGGACAGAGCAGAGGAAACTTGCTTGGACTAGCCCTAGGTCTCCCTGATTCCTTTTGCTCCTTGCCAGAGGAAAGTTCAAACAAGGCTGCACAGAGGCAGGACACAGGCAGCTTTCAGCCCAGCCTAACTGCCACGCTTGAGGCTCGCCTGTGGCTGGACCTGCTCTGTTCAGGCCCTGTCTGGCCCAATCCTCTGCTACAGATCAGTGCTGGAATAAATCCTGCCAAGGAAGTGGTGAAAGCTCCAGTGCTGCAGGGGTTTCCACAGCCTTGGCCAGCTTGATGTTGAGAAGAGTTGACCAGAGATGCAGCCCTTCTGCTCAGTTACTACCCTTCAGAGCCACCCATCCAGTTCCTCCCCACCCTGAGCAGGGAGACCTACAGTATGGGTTGTTGGTACCCTTGCCTCTTACAAGCCACCTTTTTATAAGCCAGCATCCTTTCCCAACTGCAGCCTTTCCAGAAGCCTGAAGCCCAGCACGGCAACAGAACAAAGCAACAATCATTGTACCCACTGCTGGAGCCCCTGTCCACCTGAAGGAGAGTACAGCTATTCACTGATACACAGCTATTTAGCAGGATCTTTCTTCCCAAGAGTGTTTTACTCTCTGTTAGGAAGACTGCAATGCTTCAGGTCCCTGCCTGCAGAACCAGGTGACTAATGCAGACTGATCAGACAGGTACCATGCCTTGGGTGGCAGGTCAAGGAAAACCGTTCATGAAGCAAACTTCAGCAGGGGATACACTGCAAGCAGAGGACTCCTAACATAAACCCTTAAGGTGGGTATGGCCCTCCAAACAAAGGCACATCATTCGTGGAGAGCAGCATTTCTTTGCAGGGTGAACGAAGGACCATGGTGCTCCTCAGGGTACCAGAAGCTCCACTTGGTAGCCAAGGACAGAGTTTGCAACTCCACTGTAACCACACGAGCCACAGCTTCCTAACTTCAGCGGGGCAAATCTTGCTAGAAAATTCAAAGATGCACAGGGCATTGAAGATACTTCAAGAGAGGAGCTCCTGACCTCCATCTTCTCAGAAGAACAGAAAAACCCTGCTTATGTGTTGAATAGGAGGCTGAGACCCAGAGAGGCAAGAGAGTAGGAGTGATGAGCAGGAACTGGGAATCCTGGCTTCTGTCCCTAGCTCTGCCACATATTCCCTTCCTGTCTTCGGTTAAGTCACTTCCTTTCACTTTTCCTGCCAGCCTCTATTTTTGAGGTTTAAGAAAAAAAAAAACAAGCACTTGCTTCTGCAGTTTTTAAAACCCCTTCTGTCCTGTGACAGGGTAGAAGACTGCTGAGGCCAGAGGCTGCGAGACACCCAGCATGCAGGAGCCACGCTGCTCACACAAACCCCAGCAGAGCCTGGCATTTCCTGTGCTTACATTTTGAGAAGCACAGAATCTGTAAACAGTCAGTGCCACAGTGCATCTTCTACACAAGCCATATCCTGGCCCATTTCCTCTTCTCAACCACAGGAGTAGGAGCTGAGCAAGGAAAAAGTGAGCTGCTCAGCTGACCTGTGACAGAAAGAGTAGTGCAACTGAACACAGCATTGCTCTGGACAGCACACCTTGCAAGGAGGCAGCTGTTAAACCAGCAGCAGCAAGGATGGGGAAGATCCAGCAATACCAGAGGCAGGGTTAAAAGGGAAAAAAACCCCAAAAATAAAACAAAATAAAACTGCAAAAACCCAACCCAACCAGCACCCTGAAGAGGCACAATGGTGCAGACGTGCCTGAGCAGCACAGCCCTCCTGCTCCCTAGCAGATCCATCCTGTGGCCTCCCACATACTTTGGGAAGAAAGAAGACAAGTAGGCATAGGCAGGAACAAGGAGCACTCTGTGGTTTTGCTCAGTATTTCAGTCCATCTCTCACTCAGGAGGAGCTCTGCTTTGCTTTCCAAGTCTCGCCCTCTCTGGCATGGATCACAAACCTGGCTTCTGGCCCAGGACTTGGCTCCAGCAGCGCTCATCACCAAACAGGGTGACGCCCCACCTCTGGGCACAGCGCACAGCGCAGTCCTAAAGCCATCTTGAGGCTATTACCCCAGCATCAGAAGAGGCTCCCCATTATACCCCAGCTGGGATTCCAGGCATCCTGAGTTGCAGCTGAAAAACCCAGCACCCAAACATAGCTCCAGCTCTTTGGGGGAAGAAAAACCCAGCATCAAAGTACTGTTTTCTCCAGTGGCTCCAGCTGAAGCTGCCAGACAAGCTGCCTGCATTGGAGAAGTCCTGTCTCCCAAAGATGCCCAGGCATAGCTTGCATGTTCCTCTGCCTGGAGCTGCCCAGAAAGATGCAGCAGGATGATACCAGGTGAAGACACTGCCCTCCCATCAGAGGAAGTGGAAAAGGGGCTGGAAACCACAGCCTGATGCACCCATCTGACAATTCAGCAAGGATACTGGGATACAGGGAAGCCACCTGTGGCCAGACACCAGTAGCTGTCAAGGAACCAGACCACCTCTCCATAAAGAGCTGAGCAAGCAGGAAGCAGGGTTCATTGCACTGACTGTGCCCAGCACGGACACGCACTCAGCGAGAGCAGAACAGGTTCTCGTTTCCCTCTTCAGGGCACTGCAGCCCATTATCCTCACACTGGTTTCTCCAGTGCAGGGTTGGAGCTGGCATCAAGGCAACCCTGTTTATTTCAGAGTCATATTGTCTTAGATGGCCCATCCCACGCCTTGGAAAAGGGGCAGCAGCAGCAGCAGGTCTGGGCCCAAACAAGCAGGACTTGGAGCCAGTCAGGATGCTCAACAACAGCACACTCATTTCCAAGGCTTGGTACAGGATTCAGACAGCCATGCCAACTCAACCCATGGCCCAGGCTGCCCTGGGCACCAACAAATGCTGATCTGCTGGCCAAGGATACAGGGAGCGAGCAGGACTCCTGACAAGCTGCCTCTCCATAGCCTGGCTTTCTCTTAAATCAGAAGCAAGTACCATGACACTAACTGCTTCCCCTACACTATCTCCTGCTGAGTATAACCCTGTGGCAACTGCAAATGCCATCGTGAACTGGTCCCAATTAGAACAAATCCATCACCCTATCCACCTGTGAGTTTCATACAAGATCAGGCAGGAAGAAAACAAAACCAGTTCCCTGTTCCCAGGAAAGGGTCCGGTGCTGCAACAGGCATCACAGAAGAAGGAAGGGTGCCTCTCCCCCATGCCGTGTGATTTGGCTGGTGCTGCCTCCTCAGGAGAGGCTGATGAAGTGCAAAATACAGCAACAGAAACCATGCCCACCAATCTCCAGTAACAGCTCCTGGGTGCCTTCCACTCAGGGCTGCCAGAGGTGGTGAAGAAAGGAAGCCAAACCAAAGCAGCAAGGACTGGCCCATTGGAAATCAGCACACAACTTCAAAACAGAAGCCAGGAAGAACTGAGTAATATCATTGTGGCCATCCTCACAATCTGCACCACACAGAGCTGCTGAAGATGCACAACTGGGAAGCAAAGCACTCACAACACTCCCTAGGCCCCTTGCTCCAAGGCAGGTGTACTTTTCCACAGCTTCAGCACTATGAGAAACCTCACAGGGTAACTAAATCTCATGGAGATCAACTACATAAAGTCAGAACCCACAGCTCCCACTACCCTCTGGAAACACAGGACCACACATGAGATCACTAGGCAATGCATTTGCCAGTCAAAATCTTCCTGGGAGGAAAGGAGAGCTGACTGACACCAAGTCCTGACCTGCATTAGATTCTGATTTTCCAGAAGAGTCGTGCTGGCAATCCTCCTTGCACTTCGCTGATACAGCTTAAATAACACTGACAAAATATTGCTGCATCTGTACATCACATCACTACGATATCTCTACCATGCATTATATTATATATCCCTGCATCTACATACCACATTTCCTGTTAAAAATGTCAAAAGTAGTCAAACACAGCTCAAGTCTCCTATGTGCCCTCTCACACCCCCCCTGTCCCTCCCCACCCCCAGTCCAGGGCACTGGCATGATCCTGGGTCTCAGCCAAAAGAGCAACAGCACAAGGAAAATTACATTTTCAGAGCAAGCTCTAGGCTTCTGCCTGGCTAAGGCTGTTGGGGGACAGCAGACAACCCTGGGAGGAGGCAGCAACAGAAGCTCAGGAGCAGGCTCACAGGTGGAACAGACTGATGATGCATTCTCAGACACAAACAGCAAACTTGTGCTTTCCCACATGGGATTATTCTCCCAGAAGAGACCAACTTGAGAGATCTGTCAGGCAGGGTATTTAAAACTGGATGGAGCCCTAAGGAATTAAGCTCTGGAAGCCAGCCTGTGCCACCTCCAGGAAATTACTGGACCTGAGCAGATTAAAACCCATTACAGCAGCACATCTGGACATCCGAGGAACACAAACACATCCTCAAGTGCTTTGACTGCTAAGAACTTTCCCTCCTAGCAGCAGCAAAGCCTGATGCAATCACCTGAGATGGGGCAAGGAAGCAAGGGCTGTTCTGATACCAGTTCTGAGCTGGACACTGTACTGACAAGAGATGGGGCTGAAAGAGACAGAAACAACCCCAGGATCTATTCTGGGACCCTGAAACAAACTGGAGAGTAACAAAGAACAACGTCTCTACAGCAGTAAGAAACAGCCACTGGTTGGGACCCAGCTGATGCTCCCCACAGAGGGAACCAAGAGCCTCCTCTCCAGCTATCCCTCCTTTCCACATCCCTCCACACAGCAAGCACTGACAGAAGGGAAAGCACTCACAGTGTTCAGCAGGAGTGAGCAGCAGGGGGGAGAAGAAAGAGCAAAGTTTTTTTCTCCCCAAAACAGCAAGTATGGAGGACATGATGCCAGCTGGGCTGGTAACTTGATAGAAAGTCAAAGGCTGAGTTGAGCTTGGACCTCAGAAACTCCAGGCCAGTATGAGCGAAGCCCAGAGCTCACGGGCTGGAGTTAGCCTGGAACTAAAGTGCAACTCCAGCACATCCTTGGCAGCTGCCCTGGAGCAGCATAGCCCAGTGAGCTTGCTATGTCCAGTTTTGCGATGGCCCAGTTGCTTCATGCAGCTGCCTGTGCCCTCTGTCACACAGTGGCCAGAGAGCCACCTTCCAACAGCAACACAGCAAGATGCAAAAGGGCTTAAAAGTACAAAACACAACTCTTTTACTTTCTTCAACTGAACAACAACTGTGGCTTCTAGCTTCTAAGTAGGCTTTCCTTTAGCTGCTGCCTGTTTATTTCTTTACAGTGGCAGGGATCTGGAAAGAGGAAATGGACTTTCAGGGGAAGGAGACACAGTAATACCTACAACACTGCACCGCGGAAAACACCATGAAATGGATTTTCTAGATAATGAAGATGCAGGTCAGCGTGGTAAGGAGCAACCAATCCCACCACCTGCTCTGCTAAAATGGCAACACACATATTAAAAAACAAACAAAAAGGTTCTTCACCACTTAGGTTATGTATGCTCTGGCAAAAGTCCCAATGGAGCAGACAGCTGCTGTAGAGACAGCACACTGATACTCTCATCTTTCCACCAAGGAGAATCAGGCAGCAACATCGACCTGGACATTTCTGCACTAGTTCCAGCCTTGGGTATTACATCCCCACGTGTGGAGGCAGCCAGCATTATCACAGGCACCAGAGTCAAAGGAGGTCTTGATTCAGCACCACACACCCTTGCCAAGTGACCTTGGGCAAATCGCTTCCTCGGTGACTCACGGTTCTTATCCCTCCTGCCACCAAAGCAGCAAAGCAAGGCACACACACAACCCCTGTATGTGACTGATGGATGGAAGGAGCTGCATGTCATTACTGCACGCCTGGCACGAAACTGCATTTCAGCAGGGTAATGAGCGGTGGGCACATTGGCAGAACAGATCCTGCAGGTCAAGAGTACACCCAAAGGCTCCTGTAGCATCACTCTGCAGCCAAAGGTGCACGGCTGTCCTCTGTGCCACGCCGCTGGCAGCCCTTTGCCTGGCAGAGCCACGACACAACCGTCTGCTGCCGCAGCCTGACACCCTGTCAAACCGAGCTGCCCCCAAGGCGTGCAGACGCTGCCACACACAACAACACAACAGCCTGCCCTGTCATGTAGCATTACTTATGTGCTCAGATATGCATCCTTCTCGCATTTCTATTCCTGCAAGAACGGGGCTGGAACAAGTTCACCACCTGCTAAAGACACGTCCCTAATACAATGCAGGGAAGGTTTTGTTACATTGATTCCTTTCTGGGCGCAAGAAAAATACGTATGTACATGTGGTGTTTCTACCATTTTCCCCCCAAGCTGACCGCACGCGTGATTTATCTCAACAGGGAACCGAAGCCTGTCGAGTAGAACACTGCAAATAGAGGGGACAGATCTCCCCTAACAGTTAGAATGGGCCCTGACAGGAGTGTTTGTTTAAACCCTACGTGAGACGTGGCAAGTTCCCATCCTCCCCGGGGCTTTAACAGCACCGATAACGTCTTGCAAAATCCAGACCCGCTCCGGTAAAACGAGACGGAACTCGATTAAGTTCTTTGCACCAGAGAAAAGCCCCACTCGAGGCACTTTTGTCCGCGAGGAATCGCCTGCGGCCGCAGCAGCAATGGGTGACAAGGAGCTGGGAAGAGCGGTCCCCGAGACGTGAGAGCGAATCGGGCAAGGTCCCGCGGAGCAGGAGCGATGTCCAGGCAAGCGGGAGCACTGACAGCTCATCCCCAGC